>CM038214.1:363035554-363351167 GCA_021442155.1 Cymbidium sinense | reverse complement strand
GGTTCAGTTACGTATTGCTCCCATCCAATTCTTAGATCGAATAGATGAAAGCTTTCCATCCGCCATGTAGGTTTAGTCACATAAGTTTTTAAGTAGCCAATGTTCGTGCCATGTGGAAAGCATGCCGCATCGACATGCCGTGGTATGCACATGATTAGGTAATTAGGCTTAATTAATCATTTTTAATGGTGAAACTTCTAAAAAATAAAAATCATAGAAATAAAAAATGCAAATAAATACTCATTTTAAAGTATTTAGGAGAATTAATTAAAATGATCTTAACTAATTTTGAATAGTAATTAAGTTTAATTACAAAATTTATTAGTTTAATTACTCCTTAATTACTTGAGCAATTAATTCCAAATTTTGTAGGTTAATTTAATGGGATGACCTCGCTCCCATGATTTTCTTGGGATTTATTGCTCACTTAATTAGGAAAATTGACTAATTAAACTTAACTACTAAGTTAATTAATGATTAATTAATCCCATGAATAGCAAAAAATTTAAGTTTATTAATCATTGTTCAGCGATAAGTGAACTAGGAATAGGGTTGGGACCCCTTTCCCTAAGTTCATTTCACCCTTTTTTAAAATGAAATTAATTAAGATTTAACTAATTAATTAAATCACTTAATCAAATTGAAATCATAATCACATATTAATTAATTAAATCATGGGGTAGATCTTTGGTGTTTAATAACCTAAAAAGTTTAATGAAATTATGGTTAGTCCACATGTGTGGGAAAACCATAAGAGTAATTAAGTCCTTAATCTAATTAACTATTAATCATGAGGCATTAGGCCCTTTTATTTCCTAGGATCATTGCAAGTTTATTTTCCATGCATATCATGTTGGCTCATAATTATTTAGTTAATTACTTTAAGGTGACATAGGTAAGGGTAATTAATTCATCTAATTAAGGGTTCAACTTAATTAACCCATAAAATCAACTTAATTACATTTCCTTAAATTAAATCAAATCACTAATGTGGGAATGGGTTTAAAACAACAAGTGATGATTTCTCTTCTCCTCTTTAAATCAAATCAAATCAAAACTTAATTAATAAGAAGCTTTGGTTTGCTTTAAATAATCTTATTTGATTTTTGTCCTTAAGAACTAGCTTGGTTGAATGAATCACATGCTTATATTTGATTGTCCTCTTTCCAATCATGTTAAATTTGGTATGTCATTTGAATTCATGCATCCATCTTTTCAAAATAAAGTAAAATAAAATGAATTTCCTTTATGTAAGCTTGCATGTGTTGATTTAATTTAATATATTTGTGGCTATTATTACTATTAAATCCAAATGTATTTTTCAAAAGCTTATAAATGAATGATAATATGTGTTATGATGCTAGTTATAAATACATAAGAAATGCATGTGTTATGCTTAAGTGTATGAATGTTGAGTTCTCTTTCCTCTATTCATGTGTTGATTTATATAAGATTGAATGGGTATATAGTCACATCCAGGAACACGAGGCTTTAGCTAGCCCCAAGGAGGTCATTTGATTACCTCACTTCCCGGTTTAACAATGGCATACCCATTTGATTTCATTCTTATGTATTTCAACATTAGGATTTAGATAGAGCTTTAATTCATATATATATAAATGATTCAATCAAAAAAATATACAATCTTTGCATGGTTTTTTTTTCCCTCATTTATGTATACATCCATGTGTGTCCAAAAGAAAAAGTATATAGTTTTGACATCCAGAATATGGCTTTAGTTAGCCCCAAGGAGGTCATTTGATTACCTCACTTCCCTAGTTTAACAATGACATTACTTCTATATCTTTGTACATGTATATGTATATGTGATTAGTGAATGAAAATCCCATTTTACATTAAAATTTCATGCATTCATAATTGACTAAGTGGTTGAATTAATTAGCCATATGATTTGGAGCTTACTTTTTTATGTTCATGTATACAATTTACATATGTTTGAATGCAAATGGGTATATAGTCTAGACATCCAGAATATGAGGCTTTAGCTAGCTTCAAGGAGGTCATTTGATTACCTCACTTCCTGGTTTAACAATAATGCACATTTAATTTCATTCTTATGTCATTTTGTAAGAATTTGGATAAAGTTTTAAATTAATATGTTTAAATAATTCAATCAAATAAAATATAAATTCTAAACATACACATACATTCATCATTTAAGTGTGCTAAAATATGTTGCATGTATAGATACTTAGGATTAAATCATATGCATGTTACATGTGATGGAAAATGATTTAATATATGTCATGTGGTAGTAATTCAATTAAATCTTAAGATGCTTTCATTTTGAATAGGATTATTTAAAGTGAACCTAAACTTAAGATTAATTAAATCATTTAATAATCCATTCACTAAAGAACTAAATCAAAATTAATATACTTTAGAAAGTGACTTAAGGTAGGGATGAAAGAGGCAATCCTCTTTTCCTCTCTTTATACACTTAGTTGTTAAGTGTAATCAAATGAAACAAAAGAAAACACAAATTAAAATTCTCAAATCAATTAAACTACTTCATGTGAAATCAACCTTTCATGTTAAATTGAATCTTCTATACATAGAAAATACAACAATATGCAGACTTACCACAAGCCTTAATACACACATTAGAATTAAGTCACCACTTAGCTCTAAAAGATGGTGTATGATGTATATGTTTTTTTTCTTGATGTATTATTTTAGATTGGATGTTAGGGTGTATGCTTCATAGATGGATGATTGGCAATATTAGCTAATCATATTCTAGGATTATGCTTAAGGATGCTTAAAATAAATGTGAATGCTCTTTTTTCAGGTTGCTTAAATCCTTAAGCATAAGTTAGATAGGTGGGCTTAGTTACCCATGTGCAGGGTGCTAAGTCCAAATTATAAATACAATAGCTTGGGATTATATGTATATTTAGCTAACCTATATTTTGCGGTGTAGTTAGATTTACTTTTCCACATAAAGTATAATTTTTTACAATAGGAATTAGGATTAGTGCTATGGGGATTAGGATGAGTAGTGGCGAGGCTTTGTCACGGGGCCTGTGATGCCTTTGAAGCAAGCACCATCCAAATCAAAGAAGAACCAAATCAAAATGGAGATATGAAGAAAGAAGACCCTCATAGCATTTAATACAATTATAATTATTTCATATTTCGGGTTGTATAAGGGTAGAGCTTCGGCTACCCATCTTTTCTCTTTGGGTTGTTGTATTGGCACCATTTTTTATTCTTTATGATAGTTTATATAATTGTTTGATGTTATGTTTGTGCATTAGGATGGCATGCTTTTCATAGTTTCTTAAATGATTGATGCTTTAATGTGTAGCTTGGATATGATTAGGCTCTTAGGATAAAAAAACTTTTCTACCTAACTAATCACTCATAACTAAATTTTAAACAACTCATAACCTCATCATAAAGCCTAAGAAATAAATAAGATAATTAAAAGATCTATCAACCTCTTAGGTGTATGGTTATATGTTTCAAATCATGCATGCATATTGTTTCTCTCTTGAACATGAAGGATCTCCATCCTTGCGATAAAGGAATGCTTGACCTTGAGGGCATCCCTTGTGGTGGAGAACACCTTCTTCTAGCTAATTTGACCCTAACCTATTTCATGCATTTAGGCATAAGAAATCCTAAAACTCTGTCAAAATGATGTGTTTAAAATGAAATAAAATTTGAAAAGATTTTGCATCTATAGATTAAGTCATATGCTCATACCACTCATGCTCTAGTCTCTTAGGGAGTGTGTTTAGGACTTTGTCTCTTTCTAATTAAATAAGTTCCCTAGCTATCTTGCAATTCATAAGATCAAACTACATGGTTTTAAAATCATAGGAGTTAGTGGAGGCCACTCGGTGATTATAAGTCTAAGTCGACAATTTATTCTCTCTTGGGAGGTAAACCCTTATGTCCACCCGTGCTTAGATTTAGGTCATGTTAAAGCTCCCTAGATTTAGGATCTAGGTAGCTATTTCCTTGAGGCTATGAGCATAAATTCTCACCTCTTAAGCATTCCCACAATCTTGTGTTGGTTGATTATAAGCCCTTGTAATCTAATTAAATTTCAACTCAAAATATATAAATCTCTCAACTTCAAAATTATAAAGCCCAACCATAGGATTGATTTAATGCTCACAGGCTTCCTAGTATCATGATCATTTCCTACTTATTTCATTTGATTCAAAAATAAGTCTTCTCCTTGACTTTCCAATTGATTTTCCAAATACAATAAATCTTTTGATAGTCTAACCTTGAAATCTTTGGAGATGATTGTCTACTTTAATCGAGTATTCTTAGGAAATTTCTTTTCTAGATGATGTATGGAGGCTTGCCTCCATGAAACTTAAGAACAGTTTAATATAAACCTTACTTTATTCCATGTAATGTAGGAGAAAAATCTCTCATACATTGAAGACCATCATGCCTTAAAGTCATTATTACATGATTAGGTCCATTATAGGGTGATGCCTCTATCTTTTGAGATAGTACATTATACCTCAAGGTTCTACTTGATACTTTAATGCTATACATTTAAAAATAAACACCACAAGGCTCTCTCACCTTGTTCATTGATTCCTCTCAACATCATCCTTTCTTTTTGTAGTTTGGAGATGTCGATCCTGAAGTAGGCAGTTCTTAGACTCATAATGTTGATTGATACACAGGTCAACCAAAACTGGATAGCAGTATCTGCCAACATCCACTATAATGTAAGAGGCGGTTATGCTCAGTCATCCCTAAGAGTAAGTCTTCATCGTTGAATGTAACTCTTAAGATGTCCTTCGAGTGGCATGCCTCCATTTTAGTACTGGTCAATTGAGCTAAGCATATCTCTAGATCAAGTAAAGCCTTGATTAGAGATTTCTTTATCTCTTTGGATAAGACAAGGGCATTGTAAATGTTTAACTTATCTGAAAACTTTCTAAGGTGAGCTAGGACATTATAATCAACTCTAGCTTGGTCCTCCAAGCATATCCATGGGTGGAGCATCTTATGGAGGGGTTATCTCTGGAACCAATGACTTGACCCATCTGGTGCTACCTAGGAGGTAGAACTTTGCCACTGTAGGTTGACTTGACTTCTTAGAATGATGAGCTTGGAAAGTTTTACCTTCTTATCAGCATACCTAAAACTTCACCTATGGGATCCTCAGAGTTAGTTGACTCCAATTCAATCTTAAGAGGTGGACTTGATTGATTTAGAGAAGGATAGTTCGACTCTAAATTCAAAAAAAAATGATCAGAACTACTAGAGCTATTGTTTTTATTTAGACTTGGAGAGCTTTACATAAGAATAAAATCAAGAGCATTAGAAGTGGACAATATATAAGTAGAATTAGCTTTCTTGATTAACTTCTTTTTGGGTTGAGGTACATTACAGAAATCAAGTAAAGTAAGTGGAGTAAGGGATTTAGTCCCCTTATCCATGATATGCTCTTGTAGAAGAGGAGCTATAGAAGAGGTGGTAGTGCAGCGGTGGAGGAGTATTTGGAGGATGGTGGCTACACTTGGACTATCTCGAAAGTATGGTGGCTGCTTCTTTGGTGGCTGTCATCCTCCCAGTTGTCCTTTGCAACTAGCAAACCTTCTTTTGTTGGAGTTTGAGCTACTTTAGGCACACAAAAAGCTGATCTTAGAAATGATCTTCATAGAGGTTAGGGATAGGAGACATCCTAACCTTCTTTGGTCTTAAGAGGATTAAGTATCCCCAAGGATTACTCTAACGAACTAGATGGTTATTCAAAAGTATTCCTTAGGGATAACTATGGCTTTCAACTTGTAGCTGCAATCAAGCTAGTCCTTAAAAGTGTTACAATCCTCTAATACATGGCCTAACATGCGGTGGTAAGGGAAATAGCTAGGATCATCGCTCTTGCTCATTCCTTCTGGCCTCTTATGCTTTAGTAACTGAAAGTCAAGTTTCTTTAAGAAATCCTTAAAGATTTTTCTAACTACATTCCTCTTGCATGAATAAGGCTTATTCAATATATATATTGGCAAGTAGGTGGAAAAGTATATAATGGATATGAATACACTATTGGGTGAGTGGTGGAAATAAATGGTCATTCGATGGCTAGTATGATGGCTGAGGTGGTGGAAGAGGAGGTGGAAAAAGAGGCTGCTAAGCTCGTAGTCTCTCATAGTGAAGTCTGGCTGGTTGCTTCCCTCTATCCACTGACACAACTATTACTGACTTCTTCTTAAACACCTTCTGTAGCTTGGGCCTAAATGATTGGTCGAGAAAGGGCAACTGTTTGGCTTCCCCTTATAGGCTAGCCGCCTTGTTGATTAATTTATCAAATGTTTTGATGGTAAAGTACTTAAGCATGAAGGCGACCAGGGCATGGATATTCTTGAGAAGAATCTTAATGGCATGCTATTTGGATAGTGTGGTTTGCATTTCATGCTCAGGTTGTGCCACTTGAGAATGTAATCAACAAAGGACTCTTTGAGTTTCTATTTCTCTACAATGAGGTCACCTATAATCACCCTCAACTAAGCTCCAGCAAACCTCTTGATGAAGAGGTGCTCCAACTTAGCAAAAGTCTTCACCGAACCGTTGGACAGTTTGGTGCACCAATCAAATGCAACACCTGATAGACTGCTAACAAAAAGGTGGAAGAGGAGAGTGTTGCTACCAATGTTGCAATACTCTAAAGTGCAATGTGTTGTTATGGTGGGTTCCTACCATCAAAAATGAAGGATGGTGGCATAAAACCCTAAATAAAATAACTAAATAAAAACCTAAACCTAAGAAATAAACCTAAAAATAAATAAAAAAATAAAACCTAAATCTAAAATAAATAAAATCTAAACCTAAAATAAATTAATAAAATAAACATAAACCTAAAATTAAAATAAAAACTAAAATAAACCTAAATAAACCACAAATAAAAACAACCAAGCCTTAATCCCACTAGGTAAGATACATGAAGTCTCCAACCTAATGTCAAATTCTCATCTAATTCAAGTATACTAAGATCATTATTTATCATCTTAACCAAGTCTAGGTCTACCTCACCTTTCTTAACATAAGGCAAATCTAATGCATCTACTCTCTAATTCATGGACTGATTTAAAATGGCCAAACCATCTAAGACTCTCTAATCTTATCTATGGAGCTACTCCAACTTTTTAACATACTCATTTTGCATTCTATCTTTAAGTAAAGCCACTCATCCACCTAAGCATCCTCATCTGTAACACTTAGTCTTATGCTCTTTTATTACATTACGCACATAAGTCATTGCGGTCTTACCACCATCTTATAAAATTTTCCTTAAGTTTAAGTGGAACTTTTCTATCACATAATAGGCCGGCTTCCTCACTTCAATCCAACTTGAATTCTACTAATAACATCTCCATCTATTTCACCATCATTTTGGACAATAGAGCCTAAATATCACAATCCTCTTATTAATGACTTGATCACAAAGCCACAACACTATCACTAAAACTTCTACAACTAAAATTACACTCCATATATTAGGTTTTAGATCTAGAAAACCTTTAGACTCTAAAGTTGACCTCCATAATTCAAGCTGTTGGACTCCCTCTTTAGCCTTATCAAGAAGAATGTCATCGACAAAAGCATACACCAAGGTACATCTTCTTGTAAATGCCTATAAGAACATCCATAACTAAAGTAAAAAGAGGACTTAATGTTGATCCTTGATGTAATCCAATGAAATAGAAAATATTTTGTCAATCCTCCTTGTGTTTGGACACAAATAGCTTAGTATATGACTTCAATACCAATATTAACTCTTTTTTTTAGAACTCTCAAAGAACATCTCTTGAGACTTTATCATAAGCTTTCTCTAAATCAATAAATATCATATGTAGATCATTCTTACTTTCTCTATGCTTCTCTATCAACCCTCTTAACAAATGTATAGCATCCATAGTAGATCTACGGCATGAAACCAAAGCATTGTAAAACTTACATCACATAAAATGCCAATTACTCTCTCCCATAATTTTAATGTGGCATTAACTTAATTCCTCATAAACTCTTGTGCATCACCTTTATTCTTAAATATAAAAATAGACTCTTTCTCCACTCATGGCATCTTTTTTGGTCTTTAAAATAATATTAAAAGATTTGTAAGCCAAAATTCCTTGATCTCTAAACATTTCCACACATCATTGGAATATTATCACCTACTTTTCCACATTTCATTTTCTTTAAAGCTTCATAACTTAATACTAATGACGATAAATGAAATTCTCTATTATTGTTTAGGGTATTAAGGTTGCTAAAATCAATCTAGATCCTTCATTGAAAAGTTTATCAAAATATCTCATCTATTTTCAATATCTTTTCTAAGAAAAGCACTATTATTTTCATCCTTAATACCCTTGAACTATGTCTTTACTTCTCCTATCTCTTGCTTGGCTAACTTATACATACATCTTTCACCTTCTTTGGTATCTAATCTATTGTATAAATCACTAAAGCTAAATGCAACATATATTGCTTTCTTAGAATCTCTACAGCCACTTTATATCTTTCCCAATTCTCAATTTTACATCTAAACCAAGTATAAATGCTTAATCTTTTCTTGCACACTCGACTCCACTATTCTTATTAAAAGCTTTTCCTTTTGATTCTCAAGCACATCTTTAGCAACTTGCTTAATTTCATGATACCCACATGCTAGCATCTTTATGAACCCAAATTCTAATATCTTGTAGCTTGAAAATATTTTATTTGTGTTCTTTAAATCCCCATCTAATCCTAGAATAATAATTTAGTTTATTTTTCTCTTACAACCTTTCATCTTAAAATCTAAAACTAATAGTCGATGTTGGGTACTTAAAATTTCACTTAATGACCTACAATCTTTAAACGATCTATTTTCTTATCAAAAATAATCAAGACTAGATCCATTTTATAAGTAATAATATGTTCATCTCTTTCTTAAAATAAATTAGCAACTACAAAATCATAAGCTAAAGCAAAATCTAATATAGTCTTACCTTCTTCATTAGTAACTAAAAAAATAACCACCATGAATACTTTTAAAATCTTCTACTACTCTCCAACATGTCCATTTAAATCTCTCCAATAAATACTTTTCTTCAAATCAGATTAATCCCTAATTCATTCCAAAATTTTCACTTACCTCCAAAACTACTGAGCATAGACACTTATAATGATAATCAATAATCTTTAAAGCCTATCTCCACATCTATTAATACTTAACATTATCCTTCAAACTTTTATCTATAATCAATACCATTTCTAGTTACTAAATAAAAGTTTAAAACCTAAACTATCAATCTCCTTGGCCTTCTCACCAACCCATTTAGTTTCTTGAACACATAAAATATTTATCTTTCTATGAACCATAATATCTAAATTCCATTAATTTAATAAAATACCTATATTCAAGATCTAACCTAATTCTAGTTTCATGGACTAACTTCTTTGCCCATAAAATGTAAATATTTAACTACCAGCGTCTAACATATTCAATAATGGATAAATACTAACTAAATGATTTAAATTCATGTCATGAATACAAACAACTAGATAACCCTCCACTGCATCAACTTAAAATAAAATAAAATAAAATAAAATAAATCTAAAAAACTAAAAGTAAAAATAAAATTAACATAAAATAAAACCTAAACCTAAACCTAAAATAAAATAAAACTTAAAAACAAAAAATAAAAATTAAAACCTAAACCTAAAAATAAAATAAAATAAAACAAAAAAATATAAAACATAAACCTAAACTAAACCTAAAATAAACTAAAATAAAAAACCTAAACTAAAATAAAATAAAACAAAATAAAATAAACTAAACTAAAATAAATAATTAAAAAATCTACATAAAATAAAAATAACTAAAATGAATACTAAATAAACTAAATAAACCTAAACCTCGGTTTTATTAAAATAAACCTAAAACCCTAAACCCTACCCAAACAATAAATCTAAAACCCTAAACAATAAAAACTAAACTACTAAACTAAATAACTATTTCTTTTTCTGATCATCTCTTTTATGGACTAACAACTGAAATAATAATATCTTGTCTTCCTACACGGTAACTTAAAGGAGGTTGTTAACATCTACAATACACATTCATTGGACTTCCTAAGAAATATCCCTAGGTTGCTGGGCTCTTTAGGCTAATATTTATTATTGTCATATACATTTGGGATGGAGTTAATACCATGCTTTTATATTTCGCTGATTTGAGGTATTACATCTAATCTTTTATTGCTTATTACAAGTAAGTTTCCCTGTGGTGGGTCTTCTTGCTGGTCTAATTAAACCCTTTGATCAGATTAAAATATGGTTGACCTGACAACGATGTCTTTCTATCATTTGTGTTGGGATTATCATGCCATGGGGCCTAATATGATGACATATATTTTGCATGGGATCCTCTTATCCATTCTTCTCTTTGTTGCACTTTCTTCTACTTTGTATACAACTTTGCTTATGTTTGCAGGTATTAAGGCTCAAAAGATCTTCATCAAATGGCTGCTATACAGGTTTGTTGGCTATGATGGCTGTGACAATTTCACTTCCTTTTGTTTTGGTAGTAGCTCTTATAATTTAACCCTTTTGCTAAAGTTTGGATGGTCATATTTGCATGTGCCCCAACTTAGTGTGACTGAGCCTGAGCCTTCTCTATCACACTTCTTTACTATCATTCTCAGATTATGCTATAGTAATCATCTGATTACCTTAAGCTCTAACTTCTTTAAACATTTTGCAGTGCTTCTCTTGTCCTCTTGAGTTTGCTCCATAGTGTCATGCATTCTCACATCTGAAAGGCCCTAATCTTCCATTGGCTTCTTATGTTAATCAATTTGTAATCAAGTATCTTTTCTTGCTTTGCGCTTTTGGTGCTTAGATTACTCCTAAGAGCTCTTTGAGCCAGGTTAAGTTTATCCCAAGGATCTTGTAACTCTGTGGCAATAATTCCCACTTATAGGTTCCCAAAAAAAAAACTAACCTAAACCTATAAAACTAAACTAAAACCTAAATAAAATGAAATAAATATAACTTAAAATTAAAAATAAAAATAAAAAATAAATAAAAACCAAAACCATACCATAAAATAAATAAAAAATGAAATAAATAAAGAAAATAAAAAATAAAAATAACTCTAAAATAAAATAACTAGCCAAAAAAAAACACTAAACTAAAATAAATGACCACAAAGAATAAAATAAACCAAAAATAAACTAAAAAATAAATGACTAAACTATAAAAAAAAAAATAACCTAAAATAACCAAAGAAAATAAAAAATAAAAAACCTAAATAAAATAAAAATAAAATAAGTAACCTAAAATGATAAAATATTAAAATAAATAAAAAATATAACTAAAACCTAAACATAAACTAAATATTAAAATAAACTAATAAAATTAATAAAATAAAATAAAACTAAACTAAAATAAAATAAACTAAGAAAAACCTAAATAAAATAGAATAAAATAAAAATAGAATAAAATAAATAAAATAAAATAAAAATAAAATAAATAAGGCTAAAATAAACTTTGAAATAAAATCTAAAATAAAATAAAAAATAAAATGAAACCCAAATTAAAACAAACCTAAATCTAAAAAAAATAAAATAAAAACTAAAATAAAAAATAAATAAAACCTAAATAAATAAAACCTAAACTAATCCAAATAAACTAAACTAATCCTAAAATTAAACTAAATAGATAAATAAACAAAAAATAAACCTAAACTAAATAAACCTAAAAAAATAAACCTAAATAAAACCTAAACCTACTAATAAAAATAAAAAAAACCTAAACCTCAACCTAAAAAAATAAACCCAAACTAAAACATAAAATAAATAACACTCTAAAATATAAACCTAAACTAAAAATAAACTAAAGAAACAATACATAAAATAAATAACCACAGTATAATAAATTAAAAACATAAACCCAACTAATAAACCTACTAAACCTAAAGCATAAGTATGGAAGAACCTTAATGGTAGGAACATCAGTCAACTAGGATCAAGATCCGGTGGAGGCAAAGCGGAGGTGGCGGTTATCATAATGTGGGGGATCTGAGGTCTTGGTGGATATGGAGGTGGCTGGGGTGGTGGTTATGAGGCGGGAGGAGGAGCAAGAGTTCAGTGGTGGTGCCAGAGTGTTCGGATGATGGTGGATCCCAGCTACTGAGGCCTAGGTGGTTCTAATAGAACAAGAGAAACTAAAGAAAATGAGCCATCTATTTAAGAACTATGTCTTTATAATAGAAATTATAGTTATCAGGGGTTTTCTATTTCATGTGCTCATTTTATATGTTTTTGCATGTCTTAGAAAATATGTTACTTGGTTGATGGAATAGAAAGAAATGTTGAATATGAATTTGTTTGTTAAAAAAAACCAACTAACTAAAACTTGACCCTAAACATAAACCTAAACCTAATAAACCCTAAACCAAACCACTAACTAAACCTCCTAAACCCTAAACCTACACCCTAAAAGAAAACCTAAAACCTACCCAAAAAAAAAAAACTTACTAAACCTGACCTAACCTAAACTCTAAATTAACTCTACAAAACTAAATAAAACTAAAACAAAATGAAATAAATACTAAAACTAAATAAAATAAAATTAACCTAAATAAAATAAAAAAAATAAATAAATAAACCTACCTGACAAGTCTTTAAAAAAATTCAAACCTAAAATCCAAAACTAGCCATAACCCTAAACCTAAACAAAATATAAACCCCAAATAAAAAATAACCACAAAATCTTAAACTAAAACCTAAACTTAAACTAATTAAAACCTAAATTAAAATAAATAAAACTGAGCCTAATAAAATAAAATAAAATAAAAAAACTAATATAAATAAAATAAATAAAACTAAATAAAAAATACTAAAATAAAAAAACTTAAATAAAATAAAAATAAATAAATAAAATTAAGTATAAAGATTAAAATAAAACTAAATAAAACTAAAAATGAAAAAAATAAAAAAATAAAACCTAAATCTAAAAAATAAAATAAAATAAACCTAAAACATAAACTAAAACTATCTAAAATAAATAAACCTAAACTAAACCAAATAAAATAAACCTAAATCATGCTAAAATAAAAAACCAAAACCTAAACAAAAAATAAAACCTAAAATAAAAAATAAAACTTAACTAAAATAAAAAAAACTTAAACAAAATCTAAAATAAAAGTAAAACCTAAACCAAAAAATAAAATAAAATAAAACTAAAAAACTAAAATAATCATAAACCTAATAATTAAACTAAAATAAAATCCTAAATAAATAAAATAAACTAAATTAAAATATAAAATAAACTAAATAAAATAAAATAAATTAACTGGATTAAATAAAAAAAATAAAATAAATAAACTAAAATAAAAACCTGGGTTTGCTTAAACAATCTAACTTTGGACCCTGACCTAACCAGAGCCAAATACTATCTACAGAGCTTGGCCCAAACAACACCCTACCATACCACCCAATCCTTCTCCTACTCTAAACCACAGGCCCTAACCTAACTACCACTGAGCCATAGCCAAGTCATAAAACCCCACATACTAAAAATACCCTATGGCCCTAAACTGGGCTACCTACCACTGAGATACTAACCACTGATACTGGGCCACTACCAAACCATGATCTATATCAAACTTAGAATACCATTTACTGACCTGACCCTAAAAAACTAACCTTAAAAATAAAATAAATAAATCATAAAATAAAACCTAATCAAAATAAATAAAATAAAATAAAATAAACAAAATAACTAAATGCCACTTGACATGATTTAAAAAATAAAATAAAAAAAAAATAAAATAAATAAACCCTAATCCTAAATCTATACTAAGCCCTAAAACCAAAATAACCATAAATGAGACCCCAGCCCAAACCTATAGACCACTGATCCTTAAACCCAAAAAAACTAAAAAATAAACTATAAAATAAAAATAAAACCTAAGCCAAAATAAATTAAAATAAAATAAAACCTAAACTAACCTAAACTAAAAATAATAAAAATAAACTAAACTAAAATAAAATAAAATAAAATTCTAAACTAAATAAAATAAAATAAAATTAAAACAAATAAAATAAAATAAAAAATAAAATTAAAATAAACTTAAAATAAAATAAAATAACCTAAAAAATATAAACCTAAAAATAAAACCCAAAAAAAAACCTAAATTTGAAAAGAAAAACTAAACTAAAATAAATAAATAATAAATCTAAAAAAAATAAAATAAACTATAAAATAAATAAACCCTAAACTAAAAAATACTAATCCTACTCACTAAATAAAATAAAATAAACTAAAACCCTAAACTAAACTTAAATAATAAAACAAAATAAATCTAAAGAAAAAAAATGTAAAAGAAAATAAAATAAATCTAAACCTATTAAAAATAAACCCAAACCTAAAATAAAATAAAATAAAACTAAACTAAAAATAACATAATCCTAAACTTAAACCTAAAATAAACTAAAATAAATAAGCTAAATAAATAAAAGATAAATAAAATAAAGATATAATTAACCTAAATAAATACAATCAATAAAACTAAAATAAATGGAAAATTAACTAAAGAAACTAAACTCTGGTTTGCTAATTTTTTAAAAACTCAAAAACAAACTACTTTAACCCTAAATCCAAACTCTACCAATACTAAAATAGGCTGAGCCACTATTATAAACTACTGGCATGAGCTAAATCTAATCCTAACCCTAACTAGGCCCTTCCTGGCCTCTAACTGAGGCCCTGATCATGACCAAACCTACCCTAATCCAAGTGACCCACACACCTAAAAACTGACCACAAACCCCAGGCCACTAAAAACCTGAGGCTGATTAGGCCCTAGGCCACTGACCCTGAGCCAAATAACCTTCCATACCTACCTACTACTAGAATAAAATAAATAAAAGAACTTAAACCAAAATAAAATAGAAAAGTAAATAAAATAAAAACTTAAACCTAAACCTTAAATTAAAATAAAATAAAAAATAAATATAAACTAAAATAAAATAAATAAAAACCTAAACTAAACAAATAAAATAAAATAAATCTATGAATAAAAAAAACCAATTAAAATTAAAACTAAACATAAAATAAAATAAAATAAACTTAAAATAAAATAAAAACTAAATAAAGAACTTAAAATAAATAAAAATTAAAACAAACCCTAAACTAAAAGAAACTAAACCTAAAATAAAATAAAATAAAACTAAACCTAAACTAAAATAAACTAAACTAAAATAAATAAAACCTAAACTAAACCTAAATTAAATAAAATAAAATAAACTAAAATAAACTTAACTAAACTAAAAATAAATCCTAAAGTTAACCAAATAAAACCTAAACCTACCCAACCCTAAATAAAAAAAAAACCTAAACCAAAACTAAATAAACCTAAAAAATAAAAATACAAACTAAAATGAAACTAAACAAAAAAAAATAAAGTAAAACCAACATCTAAAAAAAAAAAATAAAACTAAAAAACCTAAACCTAAAATATAAACCTAAAATAAATAAAAATAAAACCTAAACCTTAAACTAGAAAAAAACCTAAACCTAAAATAAAGTTAATAAAATAATCCTAAACCTAAACTAAATAAAATATACTAAATTATAATAAAAAATAAACCTAAATAAAAAAAAGGTAAAATAAGTAAAAAATTAACTAAATAAACTATGAAAACCCTAACTTGCCAGTTTACCTACAACAACAATAACAACAACAACTACAAGCCATTATACCACTAAATGGGGTCAGCTACATGAATTGTTCGTCTCCATTGTGACCTATTATGTGAAAGATTCTCATTTAATTCAAGTATACTAAGGTCATTTTTTATACATCTTAACCAAGTCTTTTTAGATCTATCTCTACCTTTCTTAACATAAGGTAAATCTAATTTAACTACTCTCATAACCGGGTCATCGGACGACTGATGCTTTATGTGTCTAAACAATCTAAAGTGATTCTCTCTAATCTTATCTGCCACTAGAGCTACTCCAAATTTTTCCCGAACATACTCATTTCACATTTTATCTCTAAGAGGAAAGCCACTCATTCATCTGAGCATCCTCATCTTTGTAACACTTAACTTAGTCTTATGCTTCTCTTTTATTGGCCAACATTGCACCATAAGTCATTGCAGTCGACCACCATCTTACAAAATTTTCCTTAACTTTAAGTGGAACTTTTGATCACACAACAAGCGGATGCATTTCTCCATCAACCATCCAACTTAAATTCTACTAATAACATCTCTATCTATTTCACCATCATTTTTAACAATAGAGCCTAAATATCTAATTCACACACTCTTATTAATGACTAGTTCACCTAATGTCTCAACACTATCACTAGAACTTCTACAACTAAAATTACACTCCATATATTTAGTATTAGATCTACTTAAACAAAAACCTTTAGACTCTAATTTTGACCTTCATAATTCAAGTTTCTCTTGGACTCCCTCTCTAGTCTTATCAACAAGAATAATGCCATCAACAAAAATCATACACAAAGGTATATCTTCCTGTATATGCCTAGTAAGAACATCCATAACTAAAGTTAAAAGATAAGGGCTTAAAGTTGATCCTTGATGTAATCCAACTGAAATAGGAAAATATTTTATCAATCCTCATTGTGGGTGGACACAAGTAATAGCTCTAGTATACTTATATTTAATGACTAGAATATAGCCATTATTAACTCATTTCTGTTCTAGAACTCTCCAAAGAACATCTCCTGAAACTTTATCATAATCTTTATCTAAATCAATAAATATCATGTAGATCCTCATTTCTCTATACTTCTCCATCAAACCTCTTAACAAATGTATAGCATCCAGTAGATCTACCTAATTGTGAAACTTTTGTATCACATCATCAATTACTCTCTCATAATTTTAATGTATGACACATTAACTTAATTCTTCTATAATTTGCACTCTTATGCATCACCTTTATTCTTAAATATACAAACCAACAAACTCTTTCTCCTAATGTGGCATCAGTCTTTAAAATTAACATTAAAAGATTTATAAAGAATTTCCTTGATCTCTAAACATTTCCACACTTCAATTAGAATATCATCAGGTCCTACTATTTTTCCACATTTCATTTTCTTTAAAGCATCTCTAACATCAGATTTACTAATACAAAGATAAAAATAAAATTCTCTAATTTTGTTTAGGGTATTAAGTTTGCTAAAATCAATCAAACTTTCAGATCCTTCATTGAAAATTTATCAAAATATCTCATCCACCTATTTTCAATATCCATTTCTAAGAAGAGCACTTTTTATTTTAGTTCTTAATATACCTCACTTGAACTTGGTCTTTACTTCTCCTATCCCTTTGGTTGGCTAACTTGTACATATATCTTTCACCTTCTTTGATATCTAATCTATTGTATAAATCACTAAAAGCTAAATTTTTTGCATCATATATTGCTTTCTTAGAATCTCTGCAGACACTTTATATCTTTTCCAATTCTCTGAATTTTTACATCTAAACCAAGTTTTATAATAATGCTTCTTATTTCTTATCTTTTCTTGCACACTCTGACTCCACCACCAACTATATTTATTAAAATAACCATTTCCTTTTGATTCTACAAGCACATTTTTAGCAACTTGCTTAATCTCACTTGCTACTTTTTTCCACATAACATTAACATCTTTATGAACATCCCAAATTCTAAGCTCTTGTAGCTTGCTCTTAAAAATATTTTTATTTGTGTTCTTTAAGTGTCCCCATCTAATTCTAGGACAATAATTTGATTTATTTTTCCACTTACAATCTTTCATCTTAAAATCTAAATCTAACAATCGATGTTGGGTACTTAAACTTTCACTTGGAATGACCTTACAATCTTTACAATCTAAATGATCTATTTTTCTTATCAAAAAAATAATCAATCTGTTTTACTAGATCCATTTTATAAGTAATAATGTGTTCATCTCTTTTGTTATATAGTATTAGCAAACATAAGCTAAGGAAAAATTTATTATAGTCTACCTTCTTCATTAGTCACTCCAAATCCATAACCCAATGAGTACATTTAAAATCTTCTTCCACTCTACCAACATGTCCATTTAAATCTCCTCCAATAAATACTTTTCTTCAAGGTATCATTTATATTAATCCCTCTAATTCATTCCAAAATGAATTAGTAAACCTAAAGGGTTTACTAATTTAAAAAAAAAACCTACAACCTATAAACCTTCCTATTCCCAAATCCTAAACTGATCAACCCTAATTAGCAACCCAAGCTAAACATAAAACCTGACTAAACCCTAAACCAAACCCTAGGCCTAAACCCACTGAGCCTAACCCTGAGCCTAATCACAAAACCTAGCCCTAAACACTGAAGCACTAAACCCCAAAAAAACCTGAACTGAGCCACTAAAATCAACCAGGCTACTGAGCCTAATTAACACAAACCTAAAAAGCTAAAACCTAAGCTAAGATAAATAAACATAAAATAAATAAACTAACTAAATAAAAATAAAATAAAATAAATCAGGATAAAAAAATTAAACTATTATAAATAAAAAATAAATAAAATAAACCTAAACCTACCACTTGACTTAATTTAATAAAATTTTAAAAAAAATATAATAAAAAAATGCTAAACCTTAAAACCTACACTAAAACTAGGCTAAAACCTAAGATCCCAATTAACCCTACCCCAGGCCTAAAACCTTAAACTGATATCCCTAACCCAAAAAACCTACAAAAACTAAACTACTAAGTAAAACCTAAAAATAAAATTAATAAAAAATACCTAAACCTAAATAAGATATAAATAAATTATATAAAAAATAAAATGTAAACTAAAACCTAAACCTAAAAAATGAAACCTAAACTACTAAAATAAAATTTAAAATGAAAAAAAAACTAAAATAAAATAAAATAAAACCTAAACTAATAAAAAAAAATAAATAAATCAAAACCTAAATAAAATAAAAACTAATGAAAAAACTAAAATAAAACAAAATAAAACTAAATAAAAACCTAAACCTAAAATATAAACCTAAAATAAATAATGATAAACTAAAAAAATAAAGAAAACCTAAATTTAAATAAATAAAATAAAATAAACTTAAACCTAAAATAAAATAAATTAAACCTAAACTAAACTTAAACTAAACTAAACTAAAACCCTAAAATAAATAAAAACTAAAACATAAACCCAAACTAAAAATAAAAATAAAATCTAAAACCTAAAATAAATCATACTTAAAATAAAAAAAATAAAACTAACCTAAAATACAATCTCCTGACTTTTAAAATAAATAAAATTAAAAGCCTACTAAACTAAATAAACCTAAATAAACTTAAAAATAAACCTAAATAAAATAAAATGAATAAATAATTAATAAATGCGTTATATACTAAAACATAAACTCTTGGTTGCCTAATTAAAACCCTCCAACCATCCCTAAAACCAGATCCTGGGCCCTAGTGGGCCCTCCTGAGCCTAGGCTAGGCTAATCTGAGCATGATCCTCAGCCATGGGCTATGACCCAAAGTCACAGCACTGACCCTGGGCCCACAGCCCTGGGCCCTGGGCCTAAAAGCCCACAAAACCCTAAACCTAACTGGGCCCTGGGCCCTAACAAGCTATGGGCCCCAGGCCTGAGCACTGACTAACTGAGCCAACTGGAATGAGGCTAGGCCCATCACTAAGCCCTGGGCACTGCCACTCCCTACTGACACTGGGCATCTAGCCAGGCCCTAACTGATCATGGGCCACTGGGCCACAAACATGACTGAGGCTGACCCAAAAATAAATAAACATAAAACCTATAAAATGAAAAATAAATAAAACCTAAAATAAATGATACTTTAAAAAAAACTAAAAATAAAATAAATAAAACCTAAAACTAAACTAAAAAATAAAATAAAACCTAAAGAAAACCAATATAAAATAAAACTAAATGTAAAAAATAAAATAAAATAAACTAAAATAAAATAAAATAACTAAAATTAAAATTAAAATCTCAAAAAATAAACTTAAAATAAATAGTTAAAGCATGAACCCTTAACTAAAAAGAAAAAAACTAAACCAAAATTAAAAAAAATAAATAAACACAATTAAATAAACTAAACTAAACTAAATTAATACTAAATCTAAAAACCATAAACTAAATAAAATAAATATACTAAAATAAGCATAAACCTAAACTAAAATAAAACCTAAATATAAACCTGACCTAAACCCTAAAATAAAGCTAAAATGATAAAACACAAATATAAAATAAATAAAATAAAATAAATAAACTGAACAAAATAAAATGAAACTAAAGCGATAAATAAAATAAAGTAAACAAAATAAAATAAAATAAAAAAAAAACTAAATAAAAAACCTAAAAAATATAAACCTAAAAAACATAAAAAAATAAATAAAAAAAATAAAACTAAACCTTAAACTAGAAAATGAAAACCTAAACCTAAAATAAGCAAATTAAATTAATCTTAAACCTAAACTAAAATAAATAAAACCTAAACCTAAACCTAAAATAAACCAAAATTCATCCTAAACTAAACTATAAAATAAAACATAAAAAAAAAAACCTAAAGCTAAAAAAAATATTAAAACTTAAACAGACTAAAAAAAAAACTAAAATAAAATACTAAACCAAAACATAAAAATAAAACTAAACTAAAACATAAACTACCTAAAATTAGCTAAAATAAAATACCTAAACTAAAATAAATAAAATAAATAAATAATAATAATAAAATAAACCTAAATTTAAAATAAAATAAACTAAAATAAATAAAAATATAAAGATCTATAATTTTTCTATCTTAAAAGGCTTTAATTCTAAGCATATGGCATGAGCCTGGGCACTAGATCCTAAATCCTGGAACCTGAGCCCTAAAGCATCCTGACCTGATCACAGGCCAACATAGGCCCAGGCCCTGATCCATGGGCCTGAGCCCAACCCACAGAGCTAGTTCTGGCCACTGACCACTGAGCCTGAGTCTTAGCCTAAGCCACAACCCAAGCTGGCCGGACCTGACTAAACTGAGTATAGGCCCAGGCTAAACCTACCACCAAGGCTGGAGCCATGAGCCCTGACCATAAATACCCACTGGCACTGAACTACTGGGCCAACCCAAGGCCACAAAGGACTGAGCCAGGAGGCAACTTGGGCTCAGGCCATAGGCCCTGAGCCTGAACAGCTGACCACAAATCCCTCAGATCTAAGGCCACCAACCATCACTGAGCACACCACTGAGCTCAAACCAAACCAACTTAAATAAAGACCTAAAAAATAATAAATAACCTAAACTTAAAATTAAAATAATAAAATAAAATCCTAATAAACTTAAAGATAAACTAAAAATATAAAATAAAATAAATAAAACTAAATAAATAAAATAAACATTAAATAAAAAATAAGAAAAATCTTAAAAAATAAAACTAAACATAAAATAAAAATAAAATTAAAATAAAATAAAATAAACTAAATAAAATGTGAACCTAAAAAATAAACTTAAAAATAAAACCATAAAATAAATAAAAAATAGAACCCAAACCTAAACAAAAAGTAAGCATAAAATAAAATAAAATAATAAAATAAAACTTAAATAATTATACTAAATTAGAATAAATAAACTAAATAAACTAAAATAAAAACTAAAATAAAAATAAAACAAACTAGATAAACTAAAACAAACTAAAACTAAATAAGAATAAACTAAATATAAATCTTAAAATAAAACCCTAAAAGTTAAAACTAACATAAACTAAATAAAACCTAAAATAAAATAAATAAATAAAATCTAAACAAAATAATTTGAATGCTAAATAAAATGTAAAATTAAAAATAAATTAAAACTAAATAAAACATAAACCAAAAAATATAATTCTAAAAAAATAAATAAAATAAAAAAATAAAACTTGAACTTTATCTAAAAACCTAAATAAATAAACTAAAATAAACTAAACTAAACTAAAATAAATACTAAACTAAATAAAATAAAATAAATAAAAAATAAACCTAAACATAATCTAAAATAAAATAAAAAATAAGCAAAATAAAAAAAAACCTAAACCTAAAAAAATAAAATGAAAAGCCTAAAACCTAAAAAATAAAAAAAAAAAATAAACCTAAAAAAAATAAAATAAAGTAACAAACTAAAAATAAACATAAACTGAAACTTAAAACTAATAAATAAATAAAAATCCTAAACTAAAATAAATAAACCTAAAATAAATAAAATAAACTGAAAAATAAAAATAAACTTAAATAAAAAAAAAAAAAATAAAATACTAAATAAAATAAAAAATAAATAAATTAAAAAATAACTTAAAACTGGTTTACATAAAGTTTTAAAAAACCCTATACCTAAACTAAACTAATCTGATCCACAAACCAAACACTAAAATAAGCTAAAAACCATACTTGCCTAAAAAACTAACTAATAATCTAAAACCACTAAAACAGGCCCCAAACTCTTGGAACTAGGCCCTAGTCTTAGGCCTGAGGCATAAGCCATAAAAATGACCTAGGCCTGGGCCAAACACTGACCCAGGCCCTAAACCTGGGACAACCCACATGGAAACTTAACCACTGAGCCTCACTGGGCCACTACCACCCTGGGCCCTAACCTCTGGGACCCTGGGCCCGGCCACCCTGGGCCCTGGGCCACTGAACATGACTGGAGTCAGTAAATAAGACCTAAGATAAGATGGGGAAACTTAACTATAAAGATAAAATGTGCTGTATGACCTAAAAATAAATTGAAAATAAAAATAAACTAAGATAAATAAATAAACTTAAACTATAAGATAAAACCTAAATAAAATAAAAACTAAACATAAAATAAAATTAAAATAAACCTAAATTAACTAAAAAATAAAAATAAATAAATGAAACCTAAAAATAAACCTAAAAATAAAAAAAAAAATAAAAAACCCTAAACTAAAAAGAAAAACTAAACCTAAAATAAAAAATAAAATAAACAAAATAAATAAAAACCTAAACCTAAACTAAAATAAATACCTAAACTTAAACCTAAAAAGCTAAACCAAACAAAATAAAATAAAAAATAAATAAACCTAAAGCAACTAAAAAATAAAACATAAAATAAACTAAATAAAACTAAATAAAAAAATAAAATGATAACTAAATGAAAAAAAAAATAACAACAACAATAAGCATTTATCCCTAGGGTATTACATTAATCCTTCATCTCCATGTTCCCTTTATGTGTCAAATTCTCATTTAATTCAAGTATACTAAGGTCATTTTATACACCTTAAGGTCTTTTTAGATCTACCTCTACCTTTCTTAATAGGCAAATCTAATGCATCTACTCTCTAATCAGGATGACTAATTCTTTATGTGGCCAAACCATCTAAGGTGACTCTCCCTAATCTTATCTGCCATTGGAGCTACTCCATTTTTTTTCGCGAACATACTCATTTCACATTTTATCTTTAAGAGTAAGGCCACTCATCCACATGAGCATCCTCATCTCTATAACACTTAACTTAGTCTTATGCTTCACTTTTACTAGCCAACAGTCTGCACCATACGTCATTGTAGGTCTTACCACAGATAAAATTTTCCTTAAGTTTAAGTGGAGCTTTTCAATCACACAATAGGCCAGATGCATTCCTCCACTTCAACCATCCAACTTGAATTCTACTAATAATATCTCCATCTATTTCACCATCATTATGAACAATAGAGCCTAAATATAATCACTCACTCTTTAATGACTTGTTCACTAATGTCAAAACACTACTGGAACTTCTACAACTAAAATTACACTCCATAAATTCAGTTTTAGATCTTAAATAAAACCTTTAGACTCTATTGTTGACCACCATAATTCAAGTTTCTCTTAGACTACATCTCAAGTCTTATCAACAAGAAGAATGTCATCAGCAAAAAGCATACATCAAGGTACATCTTCTTGTAAATACTTAGTAAGAACATCCATAACTATAGCAAAAAAGATAAGGGCTTAAAGCTGATCCTTGATGAAATCCAGCTGAAATAGGAAAATATTTTGTCAATCCTCGTCTTTGGATACAAGTAATAGCTCTATTATACATAACCTTAATGACTTGAATATAAGATATTAACTCCTTTGTTAGAACTCTCCAAATAACATCTCTTAAAACTTTATCATAAGCTTTCTCTAAATAAATAAAATCATATGTAGATCCTCCCTATCTCTATGCTTCTCCATCAAACCTCTTAACAAATGTGGAGATCCATGGAGATCTACCAGCATGAACCAAAACTCTAAACTTTAAAACCTTACCCTAGGCCTAGGCCACAACCCACAAAACCCTAACCCCTAACCACAAACCCTAAACCTAGGCCCCTAAAATAAACTAACCCTGGCTACCTAAAACTAAACCCAAACTAAAAGACCTAAATAAAATAAATAAAAAAAAAATAAATAAAATAAAATAAACTAAACCTAAACCAAAATGAAATAAAATAAACAAATAAAATAAATAAAATAAAATAAATAAAACCTAAAATAAACTTGAAATAAAATAAACTTGAATAAAACCTAAAAATAAATAAAACTAAAAAAAATAAAATAAAATAAAATCTATAAAAAAAATTAAATCTAAAATATAAAACTAAAACATAAAAAATAAAAATAAAACCTAAAATAAATAAAAATAAAACCTAAACTAAACCCAAAAAAAATAAAAAATAAATAAAATAAAATAAACCTAATAAACTAAAATAAACTAAACCAAGTTAAAAAAACCTAAACTAAAATAAAACCAAAATTGAAAAAAAACCTAAAATCTTAAAAAAAAAAAAGAAAACTAAAACTAACCTAAACCTAAAATAAAAAAAAATAAAACCTAAACCAAAAAAAATAAAATAAAAATAAAACTCAAAAAATTAAACATAAACCAGCTAAACTTCAAAAAATAAACTAAAATAAATAAACTAAAATAAATATAAAAAAATAAAATTAAAATAGATTTAAATAAAATAAAAATAATATAAACTAAAATAAATAAACCATAAACCTAAAAAACCATAAACACTAAATCCTAAACCTAAATCACAAACTACAACCTAAAACCTTAAAGAAAAACACAAACCCTAAAACTTAAACCTAACCTAAACACTAAACCCTAAAAGCATAAACCCTAATACCTAAAACCTAAACCCTAAACCCTAAACTTGAAACCCCAAACCTAAACCTAAACTAAATATCTAAATAAATTAAAAAACTAAATAAATCCAATAAACTAAACCTTTGGAAAACCTTGATGACAAGAACATCACCATCAACCGGGATGGGTCAAGTCGGCGGAGGCTAAGGCAAAGACGATAGTTATCACAATGGTGGTGAGGTATCTGGAGGTACTGGTGGATATGGAGGTGGTGGTCAGAGTAGTGGTAGTTATGGATGCGAGAGGATTGAAGAAGGTTACAGCCGTGGTGGTGACGGAGTTTGAGATCAGAGATATGATAGCGGAACCCACTTCTCAAGAGGCGGGGGTAGTTATAGAACTCGAAGAACAACCAATTCAATTTGTTGCTTATGAAATAATGTCTTTAGAGTAGAGATGGTCCTACTTATCTAGGCTTTCTGATTTGCTTTATGGGTGCTCATTTTTGATCCATGTCATCACTTGTGTCTTAAAAAACTTGGTGTGTTACTTGGTTGATAAAATCAAAAAGAAAAAAATGTTGAATATGAATTTGTTCTTTGTTAGAAAAAAAATAAAAAAACTAAAACCCTAAACTCTAATCTAAAACTTGAACCCTAAACTTAAAACCTAAAATGTATACCCTAAACCTTAAGAACCCTAAACATTAAACCCTAACCATAAACCCTAAATAAAACCCCAAACCCTAAAACTAGGCAAACCTAACTAAACCAAAACCCTAAGCCCTAAAACCTAGGCCTAAACACTGACCCTAAACCTAAACCCCACAAATCTAAAAAAAAAAAAAAATAAAAGTAAATAAAACCTAAAATAAATAAAATAAAAACTAAACCAAAAAAATAAAAAATAAAAACATAAATGAACCTAAACTAAAACTACAAAGAATAAAATAAAATAAAATAAAAAAATAAAATAAAATAAAAAATCTAAACTAAAAATAAAAGCTAAATAAAATAAAAAAATTAAAACTATAAAATATAATAAAATTAAATAAAATAAACTTAAATAATAAATGAAAAATAAAACCAAATAATAATTAAAATAAAACCTAAATTGTAAACTAAAAAAAAAAAACCTTATGCACTAATAAAGATAAAATAAATAAACTAAATTAAAATAAACTAAAATAACAAATAAGCATAAAATAACCTAAAATAAACTACCTAAACCTAAACTAAAAATGATCCTAATATAAACCTAAAATAAACCTAAAACCTAAACCTAAAAAAAATAAAATAAAACCTAAAAGACCAAAAATAAAAAAAATAAATCTACTAAATAAAAATAAAAAACACTTCTAAAAAAACCTACAAAAGAGCTAAATTAAACTAAATAATAAAATAAACTAAACTAAATAAAAAATATTAAATGGACTAAATATAAATAAACTAAACCTGCTTGTTTGCTTTTTTTTTAAAACTAAACCTAGCCCTGATCTAAATCCCAGGCCCTGAGACCTAAAGCCTAACCTGGGTTTCTAACAGTATGCACTGCACACTCTAAAAGGCCCTGAGCCTGACCCTAGGCCTGACCTGGCCCTGAGCCTGGGCTAGGCAGCCAGATCTGAGCCATGAGCCACTGAAACTAAGAGCCCTAAAACCCTAAATCCTAGGCTGACCTAGGCCCCAGAATGACTAGACCCTGGGTTGACCTAAAGCCCTAGAAAAGCCCTAGGCCACAAGACTGAAAAAGCCTAAACACTAAACCACTAAATCCTAAAATCACAGAAGCAACCATGGGCCTAATCAGGAGACCCTGAGCCAAGGCCTAAAGACCTGAGCTTGGACAAATAACTTAAAATAAAGATAAAATAAATGACTAAAACCTAAATAAATAAACTTAAAATAATCTAAACTAAACATAAAAGAATAAAATAAAAAAATAAAATAAAATAAAATAAAATAAAAAATGAAAAAACCTAAAGATAAAACTAAAAGAAATAAAATAAACCTAATTAAAAAAATATATATAAACTAAATGTGAGTAAAGAAATAAAATAAACCTAATAAAATAAAAAATAAAAAACTAAAATGGAACTACCTAAAAAAACCTAAAGAACCTAAAAAGCGTAAACTAAAAAAAACCTAAATCTAAAATAAATAAAATAAATAAAATAATAACACCTAAACTAAAATAAACCTAAACTAAAAAACTAACCTAAAATAAAATAAATAAATCAGATAACTAAAAAATAAACCAATCCTAAAAATAAAACCTAAAACAGTTCAAAATAAAAACTAATCAAAATACAAAAATAAAATAAAACCTATAAAAAATAAATAAATAAAACATAAACTAAAAACTCACAAAATACTAACCTATGCCTAAAATAACTAAAATAAAACTTACGATAACCTAAAATAAACAAATAAAATAAATAACCTAAATTAAAACAAAAGTAAAAGAAACTAAAATAAATAAAAAATAAACTAAATAGACCTAAACCTACTGTTTTACTTAATTAAAAAAACCTTATATCCTAAATCCTAAACCATAAACCCTAAACCCTAAACCTACAACCCTAAGCCCTAAGCCCTAAACCTTGCACCCTAAACCCTAATCCCTAAACCATAAACCCTAAACCCTAACCCTAAACCCTAAACTATGAACCTAAACCAACATAAAGTAATGAAATAAATTAAAAAATAAACCTAAACCTAAATAACTAAACTAAACATAAACCACAGAATGGGCAAAACCTTGATGGCAGGAACATCACTGTCAACCAGTTTGAGTCTAGATCTGGCCACTGAGGTGAAGGCAGATGTGATGATTAACACAACAGTTGTGGGGGATCTGGTGGTGAGGGTGGATATGGAGGTTGTGGACAGAGTAGTGGTGGTTATGAAGGCAAGAGGAGCATCGAAGGTTACAATCATGGTGTTGGTGGAGGGAGAGATCAGGGATATGATGGTGGATCCCACTACTTTGAAGGCGATGTTGGTTGTGATGGGAACTGGAGAAACTATAGAACGGTCAATTCGATCCACTCCTCATGGAATTGTGCTTTATAGTAAAGACAATTCTAGTAATCTAGTGTTTTTGATTAGCTCTATGCATGCCCAATTTTTATCTTTATCGTCATTTATCTCTTAGAAAACAATATAAAAAAAATTAAAATAAACTAAAATAAATAAAAAATAAACTAAATAAATAATAAAAATAAACCACACCTACCCACAAACTAAACTAGAAATATCTAAAATCCTCACTAACTAAAATCCACCCTAAATACCCTACACTACCTGGGCCTGAGCCACTACCCACAACACAACCCAGGCCCTGGCTAGCCACATGAGCCCAACCCTGGGCCCTACCCTGTCCCAACCTGGGCCCTAAAGAAATACCCTAACCCTACACCCAGGCCCTGGGCCTGCCCTAATGATCTAAACCTAATCAAATAAATAAATCTAAAATAAATAAGAAACTTAAACTATAATATAATAAGCTGTAACCTCTAAAAATAATATTAAATAAAATTAAACTTAAATAAAGATAAATAAAACCTAAACTATAATAAAATAAAATAAACCTAGAATAAAAACCTAAATAAAATAAAAGTAAGCAAAAAATTAAATTAAAATAAACTAAAATAAACCTAAAAAAATAAACTAAAATAAACCTAAACCTAAATTAACCTAAAATAAATAAAAATAACCTAAACCTAAAATAAAAGAAAAACTAAACCTAAAAAATAAAAATAAAATAAACAAAATAAAATAAACTTAAACCTAAACTAAAATAAATAAAACCTAAACCTAAACCTAAATGCTAAACTAAATAAGATAAAATAAACTAAAAATAAACCTAAGCCAGAACTAAAAAATAAAACATAAAATAAACTAATTAAAATAAAATGATAAAAATAAAAAAAAAAAAAATTAACAACAACAACAACAATAAGCCTTTATCCCACTAATGAATTGATACATGAATCTTTCATCTCCATGTGCTCTATTATGTGTCAAATTCTCATTTAATTCAAGTATACTAAGATCATTTTTTATACACCTTAACCAAGTCATTTTAAGTCTACCTCTACCTTTGTTAATATAAGAAAAATCTAATGCATCTACTCTCCCAATCGGGTCAGTGGACGGCCGTTTCTTTATGTAGCCAAACCATCTAAGGCGACTCTCTCTAATCTTATCTGCAATTGGAGCTACTCCATTTTTTTCCCGAACATACTCATTTCACATTTTATCTTTAAGACCACTCATCCACAGTATCCTCATCTCTAACACTTAACTTAGTCTTATGCTTCACCAGCCATTAACCATCCATCATTGGTCTTACCACAATGTAGAATTTTCACTTAAGTTTAAGTGGAACTTTTCAATCACACAGGCGGATGCATTCCTCCACTTCCATCCAACTTGAATTCTACTAATAATATCTCCATCTATTTCACCATCATTATGAACAATAGAGCCCAAATATAGATCACTCACTCTTATTAATGACTTGTTCAAATGTCACAAAACCACCACTAGAACTTCTGACTAAAATTACACTCCATATATTCAATTTTAGATACTTAAATGAGAACCTTTAGACTCTAATGTTGACCTCCATAATTCAAGTTTCTCTTATCTTTGCATCTAGTCTTATCAATAAGAAGAATGTCTTGACAAAAGCAAAGCACACTAAGGTACATCTTCTTGTAAATACTTAGTAAGAACATCCATAACTAAAACAAAAGATAAGGGCTTAAATTTGATCCTTGATGAAATCACGAAATGGGAAAATATTTTGTCAATCCTCCTTGTGTTTGGATACAAAATGCTCTATTATACATATACTTAATGACTTGAATATAACCAATATTAACTCCTTTCTATTCTAGAACTCTCCAAATAACATCTCTTGAAACTTTATCGAAAGGTTTCTCTAAATAAATAAATTTCATATGTAGATCCTCCCTACTTTATCTATACTTCTCCTTCAAACCTCTTAACAAATGTATAGAATCAATAGTAGATCTACGGGAAACCAAAATCCCAAACCTAGCCAAACACAAACACTAAACCCTAAACCCTAAAAATCTAACCCTAAACCTAAACCCACAAACCTACCTACTCTACCTAAACCTAAATGCTACCCTAAAACCTAAACCTTAAAAGGGAAAATAAAATAAATAAAACCTAAAACTAAATAAAATGAAATAAAACTTAAATAAAACTAAACCAAAATAAATAAAATAAAATAAAACAAATAAAAATAAAATAAAACAAATAACCTAAAAAACTTAAAAATAAAATAAACTTGAATAAAACCTAAATAAAATAAAACTAAAAAAAATAAAATAAAATAAAACTATTAAAATAAAATTAAATCTAAATATAAAACTTAAACCTAAAACATAACAAATTAAAGACACTTGATAAATAAAAAAAAAAAAACGAGACCCTACCTAAAAAAAAAAAATAAAAATAAACAAAATAAAAAGAAACCTAAACCTAAACTAAAATCAACTAAACTAAAGGTTAATAAACCTAAATCTAAACTAAAATGAAAACCTGAAAAGCTAAAATCAAAACCTAAAACTTACCTTAAAAATAAAATAAAGCTAAACCTACTAATAATAAAAAATAAAACCTAAACCTAAAAATTAAAATAAAAATAAACTCAACTAAAATTAAACATAAACTAGACCTAAACTTAAAAAAATAAACTAAAATAAATAAACCAAAATAAATAAATTAATATAAATAAAATTAAAATAGATCTAAATAAAAATAAAATAATATAAATTATAATAAATAAAAAATAAAAACCCTAAAAAAAACTAAATCCAGTAAATCTAAACAGAGCCCTAAATGCTAAATCTTAAACCACTTAAAACCCTAAACCATACCCCAACCTAAACCACTAAATCACAGCATTCTTACCACAAAAACTTAAACCCTAAACCCTAAACTAACCCTAAACCCCAAAAACCTAAACCTAAACTAAGTGACTAAATAAATTAAAGAAAAACTTAAAGCTTAAAATCTAATAAACTAGCTAAACCTAAACCTTAGAATTTGGAAAACCTTGATGGCAGGAACATCACCACCATCTCAGCTTAGTGTCGATTGGTGGAGCCGAGATGGTAGTTCTCATAGTGGTGGCGAGGATCTGGAGAGTCTTGGTGGATATGGAGGTGGTGGTGAGGCTTATGGTTATGGAGTGATGAAGGTTACAAGTGGTGGTGGGTTGAGATTAGAGATATGATGGGAACTCACTTCTCAAGAGTGGTTAATGGAACTAGAAGCAGAACAATATTCAATTTGTTGCTTATGACATAGTGTCTTTATAGTAGAGATGGTCCTACTTATCTAGGTTTTCTGATTTGCTCTAGGAATGCTTATTTTTGATCTGTCATCACTTGTGTCTTAGAAAACTTGGTGTGTTACGTGGTTGATAAAATCAAAAAGAAAAAATGTTGAATATGAATTTGTTCTTTGCTAAAAAAAATAAAAAAACTAAAAAACCTAAACCCTAATCTAAAACTTGAACCCTAAACCTAAAATAAATGTGTAAAACCTAAGAATCCTACATTAAACCCTAAACTAAAACTGACCCTAAAACACCAAACTACCTTAAACAACCCTAAAACCAGTACCACTCAAACCTAAACCACAACCAATCTACCACACTACTCACCCTACTGACCCAAAGGCCCTGGACCAGACCCTGAGCCCAAGCCAAACTACATGACCTAACCCTGACCCTGACCCTAGCCCAAACCTGATTCACAGAAAAAAAACCTAAAGTAGTAAAGACCTAAAGAATAAAATAAATAAAACCTACCAAGAAAATAAAGATGAGGATGAACATAACTAAACCTAGGCTCTAAAATTAAGAAATAAAATAAAGAATAAAAAAAACAAAATAAAGAAAACTATTAAACTAAAATGTTAAAAGCTAAATAAAGATAAATAATTTAAACTTAAAATAAAATATAATAAAAACTAAATAAAAATTTAAACTTAATAATTAATAAAAAAAATAAAACCAAATAATAATTAAAAATAAAACATAAACCTTAAACTAAAAAAACTTTAAACCTATAATAAAGATAAAATAAAGCTAAACTTAAAGTAAAATAAACTAAACTAAAATAAATAAAACCTAAACTTAAACCTAAAATAAACTAAACCTCCAAAAACTCATTGCTAAGTTAATTAATAATAAGATTAGCCCCCTGCTCCATAAAATCATCTCCCCTAACCAAACTGGTTTCATTAAAAATTGAGCCATATCTGATAATATTCTTCTTGCTCAAGAGCTGGTTCATGACATTGATGTTTCTTCCAGAGGAGGTAATATGCTTTTCAAATTGGACATCTCTAAAGCCTTTGACAACCTCTCATGGGATTTCCTCTTTCGAATCTTACATTTGTTTAGTTTCTCTGATAATTTTATCTAGCTTATAAAAAGTTGTATCACTAATGTCTATTTTTTCGTTATCTTAAATGGTGAGTCCCTTGGTTTCTTTTCTTCGAGCCATGGTTTGCGTCAAGGTGACCCTCTTTCTCCTTCTCTTTTTTTTATCATTGTGTTGAATATCTTTTGAGAAATGATCTTTTCATTAAAACCTAACATGGTTTTAAAACTCATGATGGTTTCCACTATATCTCTCATCTTAGCTTTGATGATTTTATAATCTTACGCAATGCCTCCCTTCAACATGTTAAAACTATTAAGAATCTCTTAAATAATTTTGGCAAAGTTAGTGGGCTCTTCCTTAATGAAAGAAAATGTTGTTTTATTCCCTCAGCTAAGATTCCTACCAATAGACTCAATCAAATCTCTAGAATTACTAATTTTAAGCAAAGTCAACTTCCCATTAATTATCTCGAGGCTCCGCTTTTTAAAGGCCAGAAAAGATCTCATCTTTTTGATGACCTTATTCATAAAATTTCTAATAAAATTTCAGTTTGGGAATTTCATTTACTCTCTTTTGGTGGTAGGCTAACCTTGATTAAGAGAACTCTTAATTCCATGCCTTTATATCTCATCAAACCATTGTGCGACCATTTCTAGCATCAAAAGAATTGACCATCTCTAAATAAATTTTTCCAAGACCTCTTCTAAAAAATGCTGGACCTCTTGGTTTTAAAAGTTGTGGCACTTTTGTGAAGGTGGTCTTGGTTGTAAATCCATAAAAGAAGCTATCAATGCCTTATCCTATAAACTCTGGTGGAATTTTGGGAGTAATCATAGTCTTTGGGCTAATTTCATGATTTTATATTGGGATAAGCACCCCTCATTTGTCCCTTTAAGGGTGACTCTCTTTTGGAAAAGACTTTATTCTATCAAATGGGATGCAGAATCCTTAATTTTTTGGGGCATTAACTCTGGCACCTCTTTCTTTTGGCAAGATAACTGGAGTGGATGTGGATCCATTGATGACTTACTCTCCACCCATTCCACTTTCGCTATTAGAGTAAACTCTTTCTGGCATAACAATAAGTGGAACAATAGTAAGCTTGCTGATTTTATCCCTTTTACTTTCTTGAATATGGTTATTACTATTCCTATCACTCCACACAATCAAGATCAGATTCTCTTTAAGCTCTCTCTAATGGTGATTTCAACCTCAAAATGTGTGGCTCCACATTAAAGATACTCATGATTCTTCCTATGTATTCTCCAAACTTTGGAATAACAATATCCCAACTTCTTATTATGTTCTTACTTGGCGTATTCTAAAAAATTTTATCCCTGTTGATTCCTTGTTGTGGGGTAAAGGGTTCCACTTACCCTCTAAATGTCAATGTTGTTTCCATATTGAGAATGTTAATCATTTTTTTTGTTAATGGGGTCATTGCTTCTAAACTTTGGATTTGGTATGATGATGATGTTTTAACTTGTCAATTCAATGGCTCTCTTACTTTATATCAACTTCTTGAAATCTATTTTGATAATACTATTAAAGGTCACATTAAGGTTATCATTGCTATCACTCTTATCTGGTTCATATGGATGGACCAAATGATGCAAAACACTGTGGGATCCCTATGAACCACGTGAGGATTTTTGCTAGAACTGAAAACAAAATTCATGACTTCTTTAAAGCCAATCTCATTCATTACTGAGATAATTCAAAGTGTAAATTTGTGCCAATAAGCGGGCATTAACAGGATCAACCTTCTTGTCGAAATGATAAGATTTTCTATTGGAAAAAACCTCTTGACCATATTATTAAAATCAATCGATGGCTCTCTCTCATAATGGCTCACGGTTGTGGTGGCATTTTGAACTCTATGGGTATAGTACTATGTGCTTTTGCTTATCCCCTTAATTTCTGTCCCATTTTAGAGCTTATGGGTCTTCAAAGCTCTTGAGATTTGCCTCAAAATGGTGGCTCAATATTTGGATTAAGGTGGATCTTTGTTCTATTGATTGATCTTTTGACCTCCACTAAGATGGCGACCTTGGTGTACTACCTCCTCAAGCAAACTAGAGCTCTTCTTTTCCAACTGAATTTTAACATCACTCATATTTGGCATGAAGGAAATGCTTGTCCTGACTACCTTGCCAATCTAAGTGCTAGATCTGATGGTATCATCTTCTTTAATCAACTCACCTTACCCAAACACTTGCGTGGGCTAGTTAACTTGGACAACTCGGTTTCCTTATCTCAGAACTTAATCTACCTTTTTGATGTTTACTTTCCATTCATCCTTTTCTTTATCCTCTTTCTTTATGGCTTTCTTTTCCTTTTTTGGGTCTTTTGTGGATGTTTCACGAATATTATTCTTTGTCTTGATTTTTATGGGCTCCTTGCTTTTGGCATTTACACGACAAAGGGACTGTTGTTGAGCATACTAATATCATTGGAATTTTGTTGAGCTCGTGTCATACTATTAGTTTTATAACAATCATTCTTTGGAGGAGATATTTATCATGATGGATTTAGTTCTTGCCATTATTTCTGCTATTTTCTCAAAGATATTATTCTTGCTTGGAGCATCTTAGTTACCTATGTTGTTTCTATGCATTATATTAGTGTTCATTCTGGTTGCAATATTTATTTTGAAGATTCTTGTTAGGTTGTTGGATTTTAATGGTAATTGGTGGTGGCATTTGAAATCTTTGCTTGTATCCCCTATTAGATCTTGGCTGATATTCTCTTTGTCTCCAACTTTGAGTTGACATTTTCCTTTTATTTCTGGGAGTTATCTTTTATTTTATTTTTTTGCAAGAAGAGGTTTTGGGGTCTTGCTGTTTCTGCCTCTCCTATGCTTCATAACCTTACCTTCACATCCTGTAACAATAATAGATGCAACATCACGGTTAAAATCTTTCTCTCTGATTTGGAATTATTTCTGATTTCCAATATTCACGATGCTATGGGTCTTACTCTTGTGCATTTCTTTGTGCTCCTTTACTCTTTAATGGCTTATCCTATGTTCGGAATTATTTATTAATTTTCACTCGGTATGATTTCTCAGGATGATATTTCTGCTAACCTCTTTTTTGTCTAGAGGATCTCATTGATGAGACTCTTTTGTACCCTATCTTGGCTGTTGCCCACTTCTTTTTTATTGGCTTACCCTATGGTTGCAATCATTGTAGTGTTGTTTTAAGCTATGACTATTGGATTTCTGGATTCACTGTCCTGCAGGCCAATCTTGTTTTAATCTATGGCTATTGGATTTCAGGCTATTTTGTGTCCTGCAGGCTGTTGGATCATCTTCCTTTATATAATCTTTGTGCTACTAACAATTGGGATGATGCTATTTTCACCTGCTGCTGTTATTTATTTCCTGGTTTAGCTAGTCTTGGCGGACCACTTCATTAACTATCGGGAATTTACTTATGCCTTGTATAATTTGAATGGTTGGTTTTATACTAACTTGCTATTTTTTATTTCTTGGTTGTTGGATAGTGCAGTTCTTGTCTTATATCTAGCAAGCATTCTTTGGGGTTATTTATCTATTCAGAGGTGATTTTGGTGTTGTCTTCTTGTTTGTCTTTTGACAACCTTTTTCCCAACACAGCGAGATTTTGTTATTTCTATTCTATTTTATTATTTCCTTGCGGTTTGGATTCCCTTAATGGCTTCTCTGTTAGCCTTCTTGTGGTTGTAGGTTTTACTTATCTGCTTTATTGGAAGGTTTTTCTTTTTATTATCCTTTGAACCCTTTTGCTACCATTGTTGGCTTTTGGTCTTTCTTTAGGTGGTGGACTTTGTGATTAATATGTTCCTATTTTTGATTCTCTATTTTGCTTTTATCAATTGGGCTACTACTATTTTTTCACCTTCTATTTTTCCCACTTGGTTCTATTTCCATCGAGCGGATCTGGGTGATTTTCCATCGATTATTTGGATCTTTACATATGTTTTGGGTGGACTCTTGGCTTGGTGCTTGGTTGTTGGCTAAGCGGATTAATACTCTACATCTTGTCTGGGGTTTTTTTGGTTTTTGCTTAACTCTCTATTGAAGTTGTTGATTGCTTGATGGATTTTGCCTTGAACCCCCTTAATGGTTTATTATATGCATATCACCTTAATTCATTGTTCTACTTTATCTGCTGTTGTTTTCTCCATCTTCTTTCAGTTAAACATGTACCTATTGCAATGTTTATCCTGGATGGGTGGCTTTATGGCAAGCTAGTTGGTTTTTGTTCTCTAGCTAGTTGTTTCTTGTCTTGGATATTTACTGTCTTGGTTTTTTAGGGCTTCTATGTTGGCTCCATCTGGTTGGGCTGGGACCAGGTCACATTTTACATTTTGTTTTGATTCTTGTCGGGTTCTTTTGATACCTATATCTACTTGGTTGTCTTCTCGATGGAAGTGTAACTTTTGTCCCTTCTGTCTTGGATGTTGTTGTCTTAAGTGTTCTATCTTGCTAGTTTTGCCTTGGTTACCTCTTGTCTTGCTTTTCTAGATTCTAATGTTGATGTTGTTGATCCATTTTTTGATTTTTCTTCTGGGTTCCAATGTTGCATTAACTTCTTTGTTGTTGGTTATGGATGGCAATGTCTACTCGATGGAGAGGTTTTATGGCCAACTTCTCTTCCTAAGTTATGCATCCGGTCAATTGTTGTGCGGTTCCCACTTCGGTTTCTTTTACTTAATTCCAGGCTGATGGTGTTGATTTTCTATTGTTTTCTTTGCTTATGGGCTTTGTTAGAACGAAAACCATTTTAATTCTTGCCTCTCTTATCTTTTCCCTACCATTGTTGGTTGTACTTGTTAAGATCTTTTAATTCATATTCAAACTTATCATGCTCTATCGAATGGTCTTATAGTGAGCTTCCTTTAATCGATGAACTTCTTGTATTGGTGTTGGGCATTCTTTGACATGGTGTCTTATATGGTCTTATTTCGGGATTTTCTCATTCTAATTTTCTTTGATTCTCTATCTACCCTATATTTGATTATAATTATAGGTACTAGGATATCAAGACTTTTATCAAATGGATGCAATCTGTGGTTTGTTGGCTATGATGGCCATGATGATTTCCCTTTTGGTTTGGTAGTAGCTCTTCTTTGAGTCTAGATGGTCATATTTGCATCTACCCAACTTGGTGTGAATTCTTCTATCACAACTCTTTTTATCATTCTCAGTTATGTAATTTTCAGTTATCATTTTGTCGTATTACCTTAACGCTAACTTTACTCTTTTGTTTGTTCTTGCTTCTTATCTGTTGTAGATTTGCTCGGTGTCATGCATTCTCCCATCTTGAGCATTGGCCCTATCTTCCATTGGCTTATTATGTTAATCAATTTGTATCTTTTGATTGCTTTTATTGTTTTCTTTTCTTGGCTTTTTAGATAGGGATTTACTCCCTATTGATTAGTCTTTCTTTGAGCAATAGTTCGAGTTTATCCCCTTTAAGGACCTTGTACTTTTGTGGAATAAAATTCCCTACATGGGGTTCCCAAAAAAAAACCTAAACATAAACAAAAATAAATCCTAAATATAAACCTAAAATAAAACCTAAAACCTAAACCTAAATAAAATAAAAAACCTAACCCAAAATAAAAATAAACTTAAATAAAAAAACAAAACAAAAGTACAATAAATTACCTAACTAAATTAATAAATAAACTAAAAATGCTAACTAAATAAAAATAAGATAAAGTAAATAGACAAATACTAAATCTAAACCTCTGGTTTACTTTTTTTTAAATAAAACTGGACCCCACCCTAGATCTAAATCCTAAATCTTACCCTAAATAAAATAAATCAAGACTAAAACTGCTTTCACACTATGTTATCTAAAATGAGCCTCTTCCTCCACTCACTTTACCAACCCCCTGGGCCTAGGCCTGCTGATCTTATCCTAGGCCTCCACTACCTCTGAGCTCTACCAGGCCCATCCCAGGCCCTATCTTCCTCAGGCCCTACAAACCTATCTTTAGCTGACACACATTCTACCACAGCACCTAAGGCATGACCATCACAGACCATAAACCCTACTAAAACCTCTGCTTAAATAAAATAAAATAAATAAATCTAAACCTAAATAAGATAAATAAAAACTTAAAGTAAATCTAAACTAAACTTAAATAAAATAAAATAAAATAAAAAAATAAACTAAAATGAAATCTAAACTAAACTAAAATAAACCTAAGAATTAAAAAATAAAATAAAACTAGGTAAAATAAAATAAAATAAACCTAAAATAAATATAATAAACTAAATAAGAACCAAACCTAAAAAAAACCTAAAATAAAACCTAATAAAAAAACATAAACTAAACTAAAACCTAAAATAATAAATAAATAAAATAAAATACCTTAAACTAAAAATAAATAAACCTAAAAAACTAAACTAAACCTAGACTAATCAACTAAAATAACCTAAAGCGGTTCAAATAAACCTAAATCCTAAAAATAAAATAAATAAACCTAAAAATAAATCAATAAATAAAAAAAACTCAACAAAAACATAAACCTAAACCTAAACCTAAATAAACTAAAATAAAACTTAAAATAAATAAACCTAAATAAATAAACTAAATAGAAATTAACCTAAATAAGAAACAAATTAAATAAATAAATAAATAAACTTAAACTAACCCTAAAAATACTACCCCTAAACCTCTGACCCTAACCTACTAATTGATCCCTCTAATCCTACCCTGATCTATAAACTGGGCCTAAGCCCAGCCATAAAACTAAACCCTAAAAAAACTAACAAACCAGAACTAAACATAAAGTAATGAAATATATTAAAAAATAAACCTAAACCCTAAAATTTAGTAAACCTAAACCTAAACTTAAACCCTAAGAATGGCAAAAACAATGATGGCGAAACATCCCTAAATGATCACGATAGATATGAAGCCTGTGATGATTATCATATGGGGGATCTAGTGTGCTATGGATATATCACAGGGGTTATGGATAGTGGTGGTTATGAAGGCGGGAGCATCAAAGGTTACAACTGAGGTGGTGGTGGAGATCGAGATATATATGGTGGATCCACCTCTAGAGGCCACATTGGTTGTAATGGGAACTGGAGAAACTATATAATGGTAGATTCGATCTTATGGGCTGCTTTTATAGAGACAATTATAGTAATCTAGGGTGATTAGCTATAGTCTTTATCTATGACTTGCCTCTTAGAAAACTTGGTGTGTTACTTAGTTGATTGAATTGAAAAGAAGAAATGTTGAATCTGAATTTATTTTGTGTTAAAAAAAACCCTAAACTCTAAACCTTAAACTAAAATCTGAACCTTAGACCTTAAACCTAAACACTAAACCCTAAACACACCACCTAAACCCTAAACCCTAACCCTAAATCTAAATCACCAGAATAAACCCTAAACCCACCCTAAATCCGCTCCTCTAAACCCCCCTAAAATACCCACCTCCCCACTAAAACCCTACATCCACTAAAGAAAAAACATAATCACTAAATAAAACTTAACAAATCAAATTAAACAAAAACCTAAACAAAATAAAATAAATAAAATAAAATATAAACCTAAACTTAAACCTAAAAAAATAAATAAATAATAGAAACTAAAGAAATAAAATAAACAAAAACTTAAACTAAAGTGAAAAATAAAAAACCTAAATAAAATAAAAACTAAACCTAAAATAAAGTTATAATGAACATAAAATAAAATAAAATAAAACTTAAATAAAAACTTAAGCCTAAAAAATAAACATAAAAGAAAACTTAAAAAATAAAATAAATAAACTAAATCCTAAAGCTAAGCGAAATATATAAACAAACATAAACCTAAACTAAAATAAAGTAAACTAAAAATAACACTTAACCTAATCCTAAAATAAACTAAACCTAAACATATAATAGAAACTAAAAATAAACCTAAACTAAACTAAAAATATAACCTCAAAATAAATCAAAATAAAACCTAAAACTAAACCTAAAATAAAATAAAACCAAAACTTTATCTAAAATTTTAAAAATTTAAACTAAAGATAAAATAAAACTCAACAAAACATAAACTAAAAAACCTAAATAAGACATATAAACCTAAACTAAAATAAATCTAAAATGATTAACTATAAATAAAAAATAAATAAACTAAATAAAATAAACTAAATAAACTAGATGAACCTACTACTGCTTTGTAAAAAAACTGACTGAGCCACACAAATCACACCCTCGTTAAATCATAATCAAAACCCTAAACCCTACTAAACTAACTAAACCTAAACCTAAACCACCAAAAACCACTAAAGCTGAGGCTCACAACCTTCCCCAAATCATGGGCCACTAAAGCCCAGGCCTCCACCCTAACTCCATGACCCCTGGTAACCCTAAAAAAGCATGCTAAAACCTAAAAACTAAACTGACTTTAAACAAAAATATTAAGAATAAACCTAAACCACAAACTTAATAAACATAAACCTAAGAATGAGCGAGAATGATAGGAATATCAAGTCAAAGGTTTTTCTAGATCGGTGGAGGTGAAGGCGATCGATGATTGAAGTGGTGATGGGAATCTGGAGGTCGGTGGATATGGAGGTGGTGGTCAGAGAAGTGGTGGTTATGGAAGCAAGAGGAACGACAAAGGTTACAACTGTAATGGTGATGGAGGGAGAGATCAAGGATATGATGGTGGATCCTGCTACTCGAGAGGAGGGAGTGATTCTGATGGGAACTAGAGAAATTGAAGAATGGCCGATCGATCACTTATGGAATGTCTTTTTAAAAATGGTCTACTTATTTAGGGTTTTTATTTGCTCCATGCATGCTCATATCTATTCATCCTTAGAAAACTTGGTGTGTTACTTGGTTTATGAAATTGAGAAGAAGAAATCTTGAATTTTGAATTTATTATCAGTCAAAAATAATAAAAATCCCTAAACCCTAAACTAAAACCTCAACCATAGATGTAAAACCTAAACCTAAACTAAAACTCTAAAAAAAACCTAAACCTTAAACTCTAAAACCCTAAAACCTAAACTAAACCCTAAACCCTTAACCTAAGACCTAAACCCTAAACCATAAGAAATAAATCTTAAACCAATCTCCCTAAAACTAAACCAAGCTAAAACCTAAACCTAAAATAAAATAAATAAAACCTAAACAAAATTAAAATAATAAAATAATGAAACTAAAACCTGAGCCCTAAACCTAAATAAAATAAAATAAAAATAAAACTAAACTAAAATAAAATTAAAACTCACCCTGGGCCCTACCCTGAGGCCCTGGGCATAAACCTAAACCTAAAGTAAGCAGACGCATAAACCTAACTAATAAATGGGCCTTAAATGGAGTTAGTAAATATAAAATAAAGATAGGCATAAGATTAAAATAAAATGACTAAAATAAAATTAGATTAAAATTAAATACTAAACCTGCAGTTAATTAAAATAAACCCTAAAATGTGCCCACAACCTAAGGCCCAGATCTGAGCTGACCCTGGGCCTCTGACACACCTAAACCCTAGGCCCTAACCCTAAACCCTAAAGCCTAAACATTAAACCCAAAATCATAAACCTAAACCCTAAACCCTAAAAGCCTAAACCATAAAATCCTAAACCATAAACCCTAACCTTAAACCCTAAACCCTAAAAGCATAAACCCTAAAACCCTAAGCCCTAAACACTAAAAGCTAAACCTAAACCTTAAACCCTAAACCCTAAAACCAAGCCCTAAACCTAAACTTAAAGTAACTAAATAAATCAAAGAATAAACCTAAACCCTAAAACCTAATAAACATAAACCCTAAGAATGGGCAGAACCTTGATAATAGGAACATCATCGTCAAAAAGGCTCAGTCTAAATCTGATGGTGGAGATAAAGGAAGATGCGGCGATTATCATAGTGGTGATGGGAATCTGGAGGTGCTGGTGGATATGGAGGTGGTGGTCAGAGAAGTTGTGGTTATGGAAGCTAGAGGAGTGACGAAGATTACAACTATAATGGTGGCGGTGGGAGAGATCAGGGATATAATGATGGATCCTCCTACTCGAGAGGAGGGGGTGGTTCTGATGGGAACTTGAGATATTGAAGAATGGTCGATCTCATCTGCTACTTATGGAACTGTCTTTACAATAGAGATGGTTCTAATTATTTTGGGTTTTTTATTTGCTCTATGTGTGCTCAATTTTTATCTTTGTCATCGCTTGTGTCTTAGAAAACTTGGTGTGTTACTTGGTTTATGAAATCGAAAAGAAGAAATCTTGAATTTGAATTTGTTATCAGTTAAAAAAATAAAAAAACCCTAAACCCTAAACTAAAACCTCAACCCTAGATGTACAACCTAAACCCTAAACTCTAAACTCTAAAAACCCTAAACCTTAAACTCTAAAACCATAAACCCTAAAACCTAAACTCTAAACCCTTAACCTTAAGTCCTAAACCCCAAACCCTAAACCCTAAATCTTAAACCATCAACTAACCTTAAACCCTTAACCCTAAACCCTAAAAAGCTAAAAACCTAAACCTAAACTAAATAAAACCGAAAAATAAAATAAATAAAAAAACATAAACAAAATTAAAATAATAAAATAATGAAATAAAAACCTAAACTAAAACCTAAACCTAAACCTAAACCTAAAAATAAAATAAAATAAAATAAAACTAAACTAAAATAAAATAAATATAACTAAACTACAATAAAACCTAAATAAAATAAAATCACCTAAAATAAATAATAAAATTAAAACAAAATGAAAACCTAAACCAAAATTAAACATAAATAAATAAAAATAAAATCAATCCTAATAAACCTAAAATAAAATAAAATAAACCTAAACACTAAAATAAACAAAACTAAAATAAATAAAACCTGACTGACTAAAATAAACTAAACCTAAATCTAAGCCTAACCCTAAATAAAATAAAATAAACTTAAACTTAAAATAAAAATAAAACATAAAATAAACATAAACCTAAACCCTAGGAAAATCTAAACTTAAAAATATAATAAAAAGCTAAACTTAAAGCTAAAATTAAAAATTAAAAGCTAAATTTAAACCTAAACTAAACTAAAAAAATAAACCTAAACTTAAACCAAAATAAATAAAATAAAAATACACTAAATTAAATAAACTTAAAATAAATAAATTAAACTAAAGATAAAAAATAAACTTAATAAAATAAAATAAAAAATAAACTAAAATAAATAAATAAATAAAACTAAAACCTAAATTGGTTTGCTTATTTTTTAAAAAGCCCTAAACTCTAACAACTTAAATCAAACCCTAAACCCTAAACAAACTAACTCTACACCCTAAACTACACAAACCTACACTAAACCCTAAACCCTAAACCCTCCTATTCCTAAACCCTCCTAAACTAAAAAAAAACTCTAAACCCTAAACCACCACACAAACTAACCCAACCCAAACTAATCTAACCTAAAGAAACTAAATAAATTAAAAGATAAACCTAAACCCCAAAACCTAATAAACCTAAACCTAAACCCTATGAATGGGCAAAACCTTGATAGCAGGAACATCACCATCAAGTAGGCTCAGTCTAGATCTAGTGATGGAGGCGAAGGCAAAGGCGACAGTCATTGTAGTGGTGGTTGGGGATCTTGAAGTGCTGGTGCATATGGGTGGTGATTAGAGCAGTGGTGGTTATGGAGGCGGGAGGAGTGACATAGGTTAAAACCATAGTGGTGGAGGAGGTAGAGATTAGGGATATCATGGTGGATCCCACAACTTAAGAAGATGGGGTGGTTTTGATTAGAACTATAGAAACTAAAGAAGGGTCGATCGGATCTGTTGGTTATGGAATTGTGTCTTTATAATGGAGATGATTCTAGTTATGTCTTAGAAAATTTAGTGTGTTACTTTGATGATGAAATCGAATAGAAGAAATATTGAATTTGAATTTATTCTTTGTTAAAAACCTAAAAACTCTAAATCTTAAACTAATCATTGATCAACTAAACCCTAAACCCTAAAACCTAAACCTACCCCTAAACCTAAACCCTAAACCCTAAACCTAACCCTAAATCAAAAAATCCTCCCTACATAACCCTAAACTGATCACTAAAAACCAACCTAAAACTTAAACCATAAACTCTTCTTAACCTCTAAAACCTAAACTAACCCTAATCTAATGCTCCTAACTCCACTCCACACCTTCCTAAATCTTACCCTACTTACCACTTGCCTCCACACCTACTAAACCCTAAACTCCTAAATCTTAGCTGACCCTCTTAACCTAAAATTAAACCAGACTTCTGACTCCAAAACTAAAAACTACCTAAACTGGACACTAAATGCCCTAAAGCCTAAACCCTAAACCTAAAATAAAATAAAATGTAAAAATAATATATACAAAAAAAACTTAAACCTGGATAAAATAAAAAATAAAATAAAATAAAACCTAAATAAAACATAAACAAAACCAAAACCTAAGAATAATATAAAATAAAATAAAATAAAAATAAAAATAAATTAAAACAAAATAAAGAAAAACCTAAACTAAACTAAAAAAAACATCAAACTAAGAATAAAAAACCTTAATAAAATTAAAACTAAATGTAAAATAAAAATGACATAAACATAGAATAAAATAAAATAAAAACTAAATAATAACCTAAACTTGAAAAATAAATGAAAAAATTAAATAAAAATTTAAACTTAAACCCTAAACTAAAAAAAAACCTAAACTTAAAATAAAAATAAAATAAACCTAAACCTAAACTAAAATAAAATAAACTAAAATAAATAAAACCTAAACCTAGACTTAAGATAAACTAAACCTAAACATAAACCTAAACTTAAACCTAAAGTAAATAAATTAAATTAAACTAAAAATAAACATAAACCTAAGCTTGAAAATAAAACCTAAAAATAAACCTAAAATAAAAACATAAACCTAAACCTAAAAAAAATAAAACCTAAACCTAAACATAAAAATATTGAATAAAACCTAAAAATAAAAAATAAAATAAAAATAAAACTCAACTAAAAAATAAACCTAAACCCAAACCTAAACATGAAATATAAATTAATATAAAAACTCTAAACTAAAATAAATAAACCTAAAATAAATAAAAATAAAAAATAAAGCTAAATAAAAATAAAAATAAATTAAACTAAATAAATAAAATAAACTAAATAAACCCAAACCCTAGTTCAGGTTAATTTTAAAAAACCTTGATCCTAAATCCTAAATCCTAAAACTTAAACCTACATAACTAAACCCTAAACTAAACCTACAAGAAACCTTAAACCTACAACTTAAACCCTAAACCTTAAACCCTAATCCTAAACCCTAAATCCTATAAGCATAAACCCTAAAACCCAAAACCCAAAACCCAAAACCCAAAACCCCTACACCATAAACCTTAAATCATACACCCTAAACCTTAACCCAAAACCCTAAACCCAAAACCCAAAACCCAAAACCCTAAACCAAAACCTAAAGAATTTAAATAAATTAAAAAATATTATAAAACCCTAAAAACTAATAAACCTAAACCCTAAGAATGGGTAGAACCTTGATAGCAAGAATGTCGCACACAAGCAAGCTCCGTCTAGATCTAGTAGTGGAAGCAAAGGCAGAGGCGACAGTTGTTGCAGTGGTGATGGGGGATATGAATTTGTTGGTGGAAATGGAGGTGGTGGTCAGAGTAGTGGTGATTATCCGTGGGAGGAGTGAAGGTTACAATCATAATCTTGACAGAGAAAAATCAGGATATGATGGTGGATCCTACTGAGAGGATGAGGTGGTTTTGATGGGAAAAAAAAGAAAGAAAAGAATCGATCTGCTGCTTATGGAACTATGTCTTTGCAATGGAGGTAGTTCTAATTATTTAGGCTTTTTAATTTGCTCTATGCATGCTCAATTTTTATCTATGTCATCGCTTGTGTCTTAGAAAACTTAATTTGTTACCTGGATGATGAAATCGAAAAGAAGAAATGTTGAATATGAATTTATTCTCTATTTAAACCAAAAAATTAAAAACTCTAAACCCTCAACTAAAACTTGAACCTTAGACCTAAATCCTAAGCCCTAAAAACTCTAAATCCTAAACCTTAAAACTAACCCTAAACCATTAATCCTAAACCCTCATCTTACAACTCTACACTAACCTAAACTCCTAAACATAAAACCATAAACTATAAACTCAACCCTAAACCCTACCACCTAAACTTTTTTCCCTAAACCATCTGGGCTCTAATCCTCCCTAACCCTAAATCTAAACTACCACTAAACTCTATACTCCCTGAGCCCCAAAGTTAACCTGGGTTGTTGACCCTTGAACTAAGCCCTACCCTGAGCCTCACCCTAGCCACTAAAGCTGATTCCTAACCAACCTCCTGACCCTCCACTCCCTACCCTCCACAACCCTGACCCTAAAACCACTACCATACCTTAAAATCTAACCTAAACTAAACTAAATAAACAAATAAAATAAATAAAAATCTAACCCTAAATAAAATAAATCTAAAAATAAACTAAAATAAATAAATAAATAAAAAAATAAAATCTAAGAATAAAACCTAAATAAAATAATAACTAAAAAATAATGTAAACCATAAATAAAATAAAATAAAAAACTAAATAAAACCAAAACCTAAAAAAAATCTAAAATAAAACTAAAATAATAAACCTTAAGAAAACACTAAACCTAAAATAAAAATAAAATAAATAAAATTAAATTAACCTAAACCTAAACTAAAATAAACTAAACTAAAATAAATTAAATCAAAACCTAAACTAAATAAAATAAAATAAAATAAAATAAAAATAAACATCAACCTAACCTAAAATATAAAACCTAAAAATTAACATAAAATAAAAACCTAAAAACATAAAGTTAAAACTTAAACCTAAACATAAAAATAATAAATACAGCCTAAACCTAAAAAATAAAATAAAAATAAAACTCAACAAAAAATAAACCAAAACCTAAAAAATAAACTAAAATAATAAACCATAACTAATATAAATAAAACTTAAATAAATAAACTATACTAAATAAAAATAAAAAATAAACCTAAATAAAAAAATAAAATAAAATAAACTCAATCAAATAAAAAATAAACTAAATAAACCTAAGCCTACTGGTTTACTTTATTTTTTTTTTAAAAAAATCCCTAAACCCTAAACCCTAAAACTAACCCTAAATTTCAAACATTAAACCTACAACCTTAAAAGTACAACCCTAAACCCTAAAATGCTAAACCCTAAACCCTAAACCTTAAACCTTAAATCCTAAACCCTAAATCTTAAGCCCTAAAATCCTAAACCCTAAACCCCAAATCCTATACTTTAAAACCCTAAACTCTAAACCCCAAACCCTAAACGCTAAAACCTGTAATCTTAAACCATAAACCCCAAACCCTAAAACCTAAAATAACCCTAAACCCTAAACCCTAAGCCCAAAACTACCCATAAACCCTAAGTATAGGCAGAACCTTGTTGATAGAATTATCTCAGTCAACTAGACTCAATCTAGATTTAGCAATGGAGGTGAAGGTGGAGGTGCCGATTATCATTGTGGTGGTGGGGGATTTGTACGTGCTAGTGGATATGGAGGTGGTAGTTGGAGCAGCGGTGTTTATGGAGGTGGGAGGAGCGATGGAGGTTATAGCTGTGGTGGTGGCAGAGGGATAGATTGGGGATATAATAGCGTATCTTATTACTTGATAGGCGGGCGTGGTTCTGATCGGAACTAAAAAAATTGAAGAACTGTCGACATGATCTATTGTTTATGGAACCGTGTCTTTACAGTAGAGACTTCTCAACTTATTTAGCATTTTTGATTTACTTTGTGTGCTCATTTTATATGTCATAAACTTGTGTAGAAAACATGGGGTGTTACTTGGTTGATGAAATCGAAGAGAAGAAATGTTGAATCTTAATTTGTTCTCCATTAAAAAAATTGCAAACCCTAAACCATAAACCATAAACCCTAAACACTAAACCATAAACCCTAAACCATAAATAATAAACCCTAAACTCTAAACCCTAAACCCTAAACTGTAACTGCAAACCCTAAACCTTAAACTATATACCATAAAACCCTAATCCCTAAACCCTAACCCGTAAAACTATAAACCTTAAACCCTAAAAGCTATAACCCTAAACCCTAAACCCGAAACCCTAAACCCTAAACTAACTTTAAATCCAAAACCCTAAAACTAACCCTAAACCCTAAACCTTGAATAAAGATGTCATTAGGAGTAGATCTAAAGAATGACCTAATCCCAACATAATTATGATAGTAAAAGAAAATTTCTTCAAGAGACATTGACTTGACTATTAGAGATTTGAATACCCTAAACTCTAACCCTAATTTATATTATAATACCATATATTAAGTATAATGTAGCATCATATATTTGATCATGTAGCTATGTGTTTTTGGATGTTATAAGATGTTTTGAAATGTTTTAGTATATTATGGCATTGTGCCCTGTAGTCTATATTAATAAAAATCATTAAAAATATTGGTTTAATAAATCAGATGATGAAAATTGTTAAATTTGAACTGGGAATTAGGTTGTAGTACCAAAGGTGTGCTACACCACTTGTAGTCTAAAAAGTAAGATTTTATGTTCAAAATAAATATTATATGTTGTAGCATAGTATAGCATCATATATCATAATATATTATTTTGCAAATTTTTAATTATTTTTGTATTTTATAATCATGTAGTAGAGCCTACTATAGCATTATTTATAACAAATGTAGATTTAGACTTCAAAATGGTGGAATTTGGCAAAATTCATAATAGTTAGAGCATGGCATCATAATATATTGTTTCAATTTAAAATATGTAAGTGATACGACTAAAATATATAGTCTTTTACTATTTAGACTAATTTTATGATTTTTTATCTTAAGTAATCCCTTTTGATGTGATATGCAATATAATATAATATAATATGTTATAGTGTATTATAATATAGGATTACATAACATAGTGTAGCATCATGCATTATAGCATCCTATTATGTATTACTACTTATTGTTTAGCATATTTTAGTTCATTATAGTATGATGTAGTAGAGTTTGTACTAGTATGATTCATAAAAATTTTGATTTATAGGCTGAGATGATGGGATTTGGCCAAATTTAAGGTAAGCTTTAGGGAACATCATTGGGGTGTGTATTGTGTTGATAAAAAAAATATGGAATTTTCCATCCAAAAGAAATGTTCATTTTTCAACCAAAATTTATATTTTTTTTGCTTAAAGTGATTCATTTTAAGGTGTAATGTAAGATAATATATTATATGAAAGCATATTAAAATATAATGTGCATAACAATATAACTTAACATATATATATATATATATATATATATATATATATATATATGAATGTGGTGATGTGTTACTAAATGTTATCGTACATTTTAGTATGTTTTACTTTTGTTATAACATATTGGGTCAAAACTCACAAAAATGTTAATTTCAAGGTTGACATGGAAGAATTTGGCAAAATTCATGGCACACACCAAGAAGCAACATAAAAATTATGCTATTTTGTACCATTTTTAATAGAAAATTAATAATTTTACATCTAAAATGAACATTAGTCATATTTTGAGAAAATTTTGTTATTTGTTACTTTTAAGTGATTCTAATAAAGTGTAATGTTAGACAATATTTTATATTATAGAAAATTATAATATAACATCAGATATTATAATATAATATATTATGTTAATTCATAATGCAATATGTTTTGTATGATATTGTATAGTTAGTTTGAGTTTGCACCATCATAAATTATAAAATGTTGATTACAATGTTAAGAAGATGCAATTTGAACAAATGCATTGTTAGGCTTTTGGTTGAAGTATTAAAGGTGTGCATAAGAGATTAAATAAGATCTGATGAGAATTCCATGTCAAGGACATGTAGGGAGATTCGTTATGGAATCACACATGCATTGGACATGACATGTGAGGGGTCTATATCGAGTGCATAGAAGGAGAAAATGTATTAGGGATAATGTTTGAATTTGATTTGATTATATGATTTATGGAATGAAGATACGCTAGAGATAAGAATCTATAATCCACCAGGGATTAAGATTGAATTGACTTTAATTTATTTTTTTTTAATTAATGTGGTGGCATATCTTTTAGAGATATGGGCTTGAGTCTGCTAGGGATCGAGTATATGAACCTTCTTCTAGGGAAGCAGGTTTGGGCTATCCGCTAGGGATTAGGATTTGAGTTTGATTTTATAGATTTGTTTTAGGATGTATCCACTGGAGATAATAGTTTCATTATATTTTTTTGATTTAGACTCTATTGGGGGAGTTGGTTTAATTTGGTTTCACTAGTGAGGTTGGTTTTGAATTTGATTTGTTTGCTTGACTTGTTTATATATGATTTGGGGCTCCACTAGAAAGAAGGGTGTGATTTAACTCCACTAGGGAAAAGTAGCTTGGGTTTAATTTAATCTGAGTTAATGTATGGACTTTGTCGGTGTACGATGGACCCACTAAGAAGGGGTTATATCAACCTTGACCTACCTTAGGTTTACAAATCCAAAGGGATAGTCTACAGGTTGTGGGGTAGAGCTAGCCAACCTAAGGGGTTGCCTTTTTCAATGTCTAGGAAGATGGCATAGCAGACTTACATCTTCCAAAGTAGGGAACAACCACTGGGGTGACCTATTGGATGCATAACAAATCAAACCTGACCTAAGGTGACTACTAAGTGAATGCTGTTGGGGACTTATGTCAACTCAAAAGTAGTCAAGATTAGTTTTATCTTAAATGTGATTTCATATGGTTTGTTTGGTTTAATTTGATTTAAAATTGAGGGCATATTCACTAGGGATGTGAGCTCGATCAAATTTGATAGATTTAATTTATGGACCATGTGTGATGGACCCAAGAAGGGGCTATATCGACTGTCTATCTCATTTAATCCAAATAGATAGTTTACTGGTCATGGGGTAGAGATAGCAATGCTAGGAAGAAGGTGTAGTAGACTTACATCTTCTAAAGCAGGGAACAACCGCTGGGGTGACCTGTTGGTAGCACAATAAATTGAAGACTTAGGGCGACTTCTTAAGTGAATGTTGTGGGGACTTCTATCAACTTAGAGTAGTTCATTCTTATGAGTTTTTTTGCCTAAAGATAGAATACCTCCTTAGAAAAGTCGCTAGGGGTGTCCTCCTAATCCACAAGTGAATATATATTTTGTTTATAAGTTTATGTGGACCATCTTGGTGTGCGAGGGACTAGACTGAGAAGTGGCTATGTTGGCCTTGACATATCTCAGATTTACTAGACCAACAAAGAATCTGCACATCCACAAGATAGATTCTCCAACCATAGGGTTGGTTACTAGGAAAGGGGAACCATTGAATCTAATAGTAAATTCGGTAATGTATAAATGGGGTCTCAAAGGACATGATCCAAATATAGTGCCCATAGGGAAAGTGCTGTTAGGGGTGTTATCCTCAGCCTTATAAAAGAAAGCCTATAGGTGTACGGTGGCCAACTCAAGGAGAAAGCATAGCAAACTTACATCTTCCATGAGTGGTGTATCCTATGATGCGCGAACCAACCAACCTAAGGTGTATCCATCATAATGAGTGGTGTATCTGTCAGCATAGTGAGAACCAACCAACCTAAGGTGCCCGTCAATGTGCAACGATCGATATGGAAAGAAAGCATGTAGGCTTACAACTTTCCAAGCAGAACTAATCAACATAATAATCTATTTTCGGTGGGATGAATGTTACTCGACCTAGAGTGACTACTAAGTGAGAGAAAGGGCTGGAGACTTGAAGCATTCAGAAGGGAAGAAACCGCTTGGGGACTTATCCTAAACCTCAAATATACTCAACCCAGTCAATGCACGAATGCTAATCTAAGAAGAAAGGATAGCATCCTCACATCCTCTTAAACGAAGCCAACATGAGGTAGCTTACCAGCCACGCAGTAAGACCTACCAAACTAACAAGGTGCTTATCAATGTGCAGTGGCCAAGTAATGAAGGAAAATGTAGCAGACTTACATCCTCCAAAGCAAGAAGACCACTAGGGTGACCCACTAGCAGGGTAGCATGTCAGTCTGACCTAGAGTAGCTATTGAGTGAGTGTCGCTTGGACGTTATCTCAACTCAGAGTAGCCCGAGACAAAAGATATGTGTTTTCTTTAGATGTTTATGTGTAGTTTGTGTTTGTGTTGTGTTGATGAAGGATAGGACACCGCTCAAGTTTCATACACCTACCCTAAACACATTATGGTAGATTCACAAACAAAAATACTTTCAACATGGAAGAGATTGAATTCAAAATGGAATTTTCATTGATGATAACTATTTTCAAAATGATTTATAATATTTATTTAAGTATATCCCATTGATTAGAAGCATTGGGCCCTTTCTTTTATGATTAATAAGTTCATAAGATCCTCCTTGGTAGGCCTTCTCTATGGTGAAAGGGCCTTCCCAAGTGGGTTCAAACTTGCCTCCCATATTACGATGGGCAATAATTGGTCTCCTTAGAACTAAAATAAGATCTCCTACTTTGAAAAGCTCTAAGAACAACCAACTTGTTGTGAACTTGAGTCATTTTAGCTTTGTACAACTCAAGATTTTGGCATACTAGCAGGCATCTCTTTTCTAAACCTTCAAGCTCTTCTAGCCGTTAACTTGGCATTCTGCTCTGCTGTGATCATACAACCCACAGCTATCCTTAGTGATTGGAGTTAGACTTCTAATGGTAGAACAACTTTGGAGCCATACACTAAAAAGAAAGGAGTAGGCTTAATTGGAGTTCTATATGTGGTGTGGTAGGCTCACAAGGCTTCAACTAATTGCTCATGCCACTATCCCTTATTATTGTCCAGTGTCTTCTTTAATATTTGGATGAGAGTTTTGTTTAAGGCTTCTGCTAAGCCGTTTGACCTTGAGTAGTTGATGGTAGAATATCTCCAATCTATATTGTGTCTCTAGGAAAAGTTGTTGATATCAGTGCTCTTGAATGCAGTATCATTATTAGATATAATTCATCCAGGCACTCCGAACCTATATACGATATGGTTCTTAAAACATTGGAGCACATGCTGAGCTGTAACCTCTCTGAGCCGAATCACCTTCACCCATTTGGAAAAGTAGTCAATCACAGCTAAGATAAACTATTGACCCTTGAAAGGAGGATCAATCAGACCCACTATGTCAGTACTGCAACACTCAAATGGAAAGAGGCCAATGTATGATGTAGAATGTTGGGTGGTTGGTGTAGGACCACACCGTGTATTTGACATTGGTGGCATCACTTAGTCTTATCCACGCAATCTTTGGTTATAGATGACTAATGGTATTCTAGTATCTTGATATTAGCTTTCATCTTCAGACCAAACTGGTTAGTTCCATATAATCCTGAATGTACCTCGATCATGATCTTACGAGCTTTGTGCTTGTCTAAACAATGTAACCACATATGATTGAAAGATTACTGGTACAAGACACCATCGACAAGAGCATAGTAAAGTGCTCTCTACTTTATCTGATAGGCTTAGAACTTCTCTTAAGATACTTTATCTTTATTTAAGTAATCCATGAATGGTTGCCTCCAATCTAACTCCTCGTCCTTCTTGGCAATGGAAACCTCCCCTTCAAGGGAGTACTTTTGATGAGTTCAATATCAATAAGGGATATGACTTGCATATTTTGGACCTTTATTGATATGGACTCATCATTTGGACATGCCAACTCCTTGGCAAGCTTGGCTAAAGAATACATAATGGCATTCTCGCCTCGAGGAATCTTATAAATGGTAACTTTTGGGATATGGGCCAACAACTCTATGGTGTACTTATTGTAGTGATGGGGCTTGGGCTTTATATCCTTAAAGGACCCAGGGATTTGGTTGATAACTAGCTGAGAATCAATGAAGATGTTGATGTTCTAGATGTTTAGAGTAATGACTAACTCCAGACGGACAATCAGAGCCACATATTCAGCTTCATTATTAGAGCAAGAATTGGATAGATGATATGAGAATCTCATAACATCATGGTCCAAAGTTAAGATAACTATTCCTACCCCTACCTTTCTTGGAATAGTAGATTGTAGTTCTTCTTCTCTTTGAGTGAAAGTTGCACCATCAAAGTACATCTCCCAATGATGAATGCTAGTATCTCTTAAGTTCATGATTTGTTTATCGAGGAGACAATCACTAAGCAAAGAGTCAATAGGAAGTGGGTGTGCTGTTAAAAAATCTGCTAATGCTTGTCCTTTCACTGCACAGAGGGGTATGAAGGTAATGTTAAACTATAAGAGGATCATGGACCATCATACCGTCCATCGAGATAGCGTCGGCCATGTCACTAGATACTGTAGTGGATTTCTCCTAGACATTAAGTTCACTTTATGAGGAAGCATGTAGTGTTGTAGCTTTTGGGATGCAAATATTAAAGCTTGATAGTACTTTTGAATAGGTGGATAATTAGCCTCAGCAGGGATTAGATGGTAGCTGAGGTAGTATAGTGCATTTTCCTTCCCTTCATCATTGGCTTGGGCCAACAAAGCACCAAATGAGTTGTCTAACGAGTGTAAAGTTTGAGTGGCTTGCCTGGGATAGGGGCTGCTACAACTGGCGGTGACATCAGGTAATGCTTGATGTCTTTGAAGGCATGCACACACTTATCATCCCACTTATACTTGGCATCCTTTTTGACAAGTGCTGAGAATGGCTGACAACTTCCCGATAGGTTGGATATAAAGCATCATAGATATGTCAACCGCCCTTAGAATGATCTGAGTTGTGTTAAACTTTTAGGGGGAGGCATTTCTAATATTGCCTTTATCATCTCTAGATTGATTTCAATTCCCTAGTATCAGACAACAAACCCAAGGAATTTTCCTGAAGCTACTTCGAATGCACACTACAAGGGGTTCATTTTGAGGTTAAATTGTCTTAACTATTTGAAAACTACTCTCAAGTCAAAGAGATGCTTTTCCTTTTCTCTACTTTTGACCACGAGATCATCAACATAGCTCTCGACTTGATGATGATTGAGTTTGCCAAGATTCAGTCATAGCTGGTATTTGCTTCATATTTTTAAGGTGAGGCATGACCTTATAGCAATAGATTTTGATCGGGGTTCTAAAAGTAGTGTTTCTTTCATCTTGAGGGGCCATCTTTATTTGGTTATATCCAGATAAACCATCCATGAAAGAGAAGAATGCATGAGATGAGGCAATGTCCACCATCAGCTCCGGGATTGGTAGTAGAAATTCATCTTTTGGGCATGCCTTATTTAAATTTCTAAAATTGATGCATATGTGAATTTGGCCATTCTTTTTCTTAACTAAGACAATGCTGCTAACTAAGTAAGGTATTTTCTTTTTTGGATGAAGCCAACATCGATCATTTTCTTGACTTCATAAATGACCTATTATTCTATGTCTAATTGCATGTGTCTTGCTTGATAGGGTTAGCAGTAGGCTCTATTCCTAGTATATGGATTGCTATGTCAAGAGCCAATCGAGGCATCTCTTCATAACTCCATGTAAAGCAGTCCTTAAACTCAGTCAATAGCTTAACTAAGTCATTGGTTTCAATTTCATTCAATAAAGAACTAATATATTTTATGTGTGGGTCTTCTTCAATTCCCAAGTTGATTTTTTGAGCTCGTAGATGGTTGACTTGATCTTTTCTTCAAACTCTTGTGGTGCATCTTTTACTTCAAAATCATTTGGATCATCTGAAGTTTCTAAGCACAACTCCATATGAGTTAATGTGATTTGAAAAGAACTAATCGACTCCAAATGATTGGTGTGGTGACAAAGTAGTAATCATCATCGTCAAATAGACTATCTGAATCTAGTCTCAGTCTTGATTGAGAGCTTTGCATTTGTTCTTCCATGTTCTTTCAAAGTAGTCTGACCTGTGCTTTGACCAAGTATAAGAGATTAACCTTTTCTTTGCTAAATTATGAACATAAGACAAGTACCAATCGAAAGGTAATTCTATTAAATCTTTATTTGAATTATCCTCAAGTTCTACATAAATTTCTTTACTTGAGGATGATGCTCCGAGAAAGAATCTTTGAGTCTTCACACCTGTTGTTGACTTAGGGGCTTCTTTAACTACCAAACCCTCGCTTTTGAGAGCAAAGTGAGGTCAGAGCTAGAGTTCCCAACTGATGCCTAACTATTTCACATATAGACTTGGATGCACTTATGCTTTTCTTTGGAGCCCAATCTTCATCATTATTTGGCTCAATAGCTCCAAGGAAATCTACAGCTAAGAAGAGCTGGCTGGTGTGCTAACCATATAAGACTCATCCTATGAACTATATTCTAAGTCTATATGGATAGCAGGTCTACTCCTAGTAGTTGGGACATATCTTCTGTTGGGTGGCCAATAAAGAGGTTTTCCAACTTTGGGACTGTACTAGCCTATTCCCATGCTTAGTGGAGGTTAGGTCATTCTACCCATATGTTCAAATGGAGTAATGAATTGTGGCTAGAATTTAATGTCATGCTCCACTTCCACCTTGAAGTCTATTTCCGCTCGCTTTTATTTTCTTTTTCATTTTATCTTTTCTTTTCTTTTTTCTTTTCTTTTTCCTTTTTTTTCTTTTACTTTTTTTTTATTTTTAAACATTGGCCATGTTCGTAAGAATAGACTTGTTGATTTTGAGGGAGGTTGTAAGGCGCATCCTTATATATGTCGACCTCGTGAACTATAAATAACTTGATATGTCCTTTGATAGAGTAAACAATCCCACCTCTCATAAACTTCATACCCTGATGTAAAAAAGATGAAACTATATTGTTCCCATGTATCCATAGTCTCTCAAGCAAATCGTTGAAATATGTATGACTATAATGTGAAACTTCTTCCAATCATCTATCTCCAAGGGAGACACTATGGAGCCTAAAGCCTATTGTCCTCACTTTTGGAGTGTGGATTCAATCTTCCCATCTTAAACTTATGAGTCTTCTAGACATTAAGAATTCTCTAGTCATAAGACACTTCTAATAATTAGGTAAACACTTAACTTAAGCCTAAAGACTTAGAAGGGTTAACCATAGGATTAGGTTATGCCTCAAGGATTAGGATAATCCACCTACCCTACAACCCAAATCCAATCCATGTTCACCTTCTCAAACCATACCTCCAGTTCAGTTCAAACATCAAATTCAAATCCAAATCGAAACCCAAACTCCGAAACCAAATGATTGAAGCCCATGATCAAATCTAAACTTGAAACTTTTCCTAAACCATATGACCTATCTCATGGACTTATCAAAATTCTAATCCAAATCAATCCAAAATCAATTTATTATCTCATAATAAATTTATATCTTCAATTGTCTTCTAAATATAAATCAAATCTACATTCAAATGATTAAAAGTAAATCAAAGTAAATCAAATTAAATCGAAACCCTTCCTACAGGCCATGTGACTATCCATGGACTTAGCCAAATATTAATCCAAATCAAGTCAAACTCAATTCATTTTCTCACAAATCAACCATATTTTCAATCATCTTTTCAAATTTAAATAAAATATACATATAAATCATCAAAACTAAGTCAAACCAAATCAAAATTCAAACCTATGCCACATGACCCAACTCCATGGACTTAGCCAAATTCCTTCATTCCAAAACCCAAATTCAATTGATTTTCTCATGAATCAATCATACATTCAATCATATTCACAAATATAAATAAAATCTACAATCATAAAGCCAAACCAAAATCAACCCACGTCAAACCCAACTTAACCCTTTTGACTTGAAATGTTCAAATGAACCAAAAACCATTTAAACCCAGGACAATTGCAATTGAATTTATATATCAATCCCAAATCCATATATAAACTCAAATTAATTAAACTCAACCCAAAATCAAGCCAACTAAACCCAATTGGTCCACTTGACTGAAAGTGGTCAATTTGACCTATTTGAGCCAAGTTCTAATCCTACCCAAATTGGATTGAACCAAGCCCATCAAAACTTCCCATCATGATGGTTGATCAATTATCACAAATTGGATCAAAACAAGTCAACTTGGTCATTTGACCAAGTCAACCCGTTAACCCATATGAACACAAACTAGCCAAATTGCAACCTAAGCCAAATCCCTTGAATCCAATGATTCATACCAAATCAAAATTATTTTTTGAATATGACTTGACCTTCAATTGAGTCAAACCAAACCCAATTGGCCCTCTTGACCAAGATGACCCAAATTGACCAAAAATATCAAATTGGGTCAAATCAAAATAAAACCAAATTTATTGCAAGTAATGGTTCAAGTTCATTTAAAATTGATTGTTGAACTTGACCAAAGCCATGATTGGACCCATTGAACCTAATTAACCAATTTAGCCCAAATTGACCTAAAGGTTCAAGTTGGCCTAAAACAAAACTAAATCCAAATTAATTGAAATCAAAGCCTAGATTATCTTCAACTGGACAACTAAACCCAAGCCAATTTAGGCAATTTTGGTCAAATTAATTAACAACCCATTTGACCCAAATGAATTCAAATGAGCAAAAATTAAATCTAAGCCAAACTAAACAAAAAAAATTGAACCAAAACATCCCAAATGATCATATGAACTTGACCCAACCTGGGTTTGACCTAATTTGACCAATTGGTCAACTTGAACCTAACTTAATTTGACCTAAATGAGTCAAATTGAGCCAAACCTAACAAATCAACTCCAATTAACTTGAAATTTGGGCTAGCTCACTTTTGGCTCATTTCAAATCTATCAAATCAAATCCATTGCCAAATGATCATTCTACCCTTGGTAAAGGCATCAAATGAGATAAATCACCCAAAGTGGTCATTTTCATTCCTTGGCCACTTGGTACTCTCCCAATGGTCCAGGACCTAAGACACTACCTAACGACTAAGGGATGGTTGGATACCATGACCCATGGGAGGTGAATCACCTCACCTTCCCCATTAGAGCATTTGAAACCCATAGGACACCCATGATTCCTCCTTGGCTGACCACCTCCACACCTTCAACCAACCTAGCCGAGCCAACTCACCTCCTCCCTGCCATCCACGACTCCCAAAAATGGTCAGATGGCCACTAGAATCCAAAACCCAATGCCACCATCTGATCAAGATGATGCTGGGTATACACCCCCTCGTTTCCTCTCAAACACACACATAAATCATTCTTTAGAGCCCTATCTACCCAAGATGAGCCATTAGAGCCATTCCCTGAGCTTCCAAGCTCGTTCCTTGATCAAAAAATTCCATTCAGGTCTATCACGAAATTGGACACTCCCATTTCTGACTTAACCTTCCCATTTCTCCATTAAACTCAAATTAACTTTGGACGCACCTTCTATAGGCTTTGTCGAGTAAGAAGGAATCATCTCTCAAGCTTCCTGAGCATCGGAGGTGGGACTTCGATCAATGCTGATCTACAAATCATCGATTCATGGCCTTCTAAGTGAACGTCGAGGAATTTATCCAATTGCTACTCAATAGGGCTTCGTCTCCACTAGATGAAGCTTTCTCAATCGTTCGAGCTTTCGATCTTGATCTTCGGCGGGGTATGCTTCCAAAATTGATTCTTAAATAAAAATGGGTTGTAGCTTTTTGAAAAAAACTTGCATCTCATGTGATCTTGACTGTTGGATTCTCTCCGATCGATGTCATGAAGGTGTGGGATCCTTTTGGAGTTGATCCGAGCTCGGGTAAGCTCAGATCAAGTGAGCATTGGTGGACGGACTCCATTCTCCCTCACTTGTGTGATGTTCGACCATGTATCGTCCATTCTACATGATCAAAATGGACTGTGATTAGAATGCTAGATCGATATGATTTAATCCTATTAACCTATGGGATTAATCGTAGCCATCCGATCATAGATCGGATGACGAACGAGAAAGCATCTCCGCCGCTACCACATAGGCACTAAGTCGGATAAGTTTTAAGTAGCCAATCCCGCGGCACCATGTGGAGAGCACGCCATGTGGCTCCAATAGGATTATGCTTTCATTAATCAATTTTAATGAAACTTATAAAAATCATAGGAAATCAAAAAATTAAAAAAAATACTCATTTTAAAGGTATTTCATAGAGAATTAATTAAAATGATATTACCTAATTTTGAATAGTAATTAAGGTTTAATTAAGTTTAATTATAAAATTTATTAGCTTAATTACTCCTATTACTTAATCCTAAATTTTATTGATTAATTTAATGGGATGACCTTTGCCTCCCATGATTTTCTTGGGATATATTGCTCACTTAATTAGGAAAATTAACTAATTAAACCTTAAATTCTCTTTTAAGTTAATTAATGATTAATTAATACCATGAACATTATCAAATTAGTTAATTAAGATTATTAGTCATTATTCAATAGTAAGAAAACTAAGGAATAGGGTTGGGACCCCTTTCCCTAAATTCATTTCACTCTATTTTAAAATGAAATTAATTAAGATTTAACTAGTTAATTAAACCACTTAATCAAATTAAAATCATAATCACATGAGACCTTAATTAATTAAATCATGGGGTAGATCTTTAGTTGTTTAATAACCTAAAGGAGTTTAATGAAATTACGGTTAGTCCACATGTGTGGGAAAACCATAGAAGTAATTAATTAAGTCTCTTAATCTAATTAACTATTAATCATGAGCCAATTGTAAGGCCCCTTTTATTTCTAGTATTATTGCAAGTTTATTTTTGCATATCATGCTCATAATTATTTAGTTAATTACTTTAAGGTGACATAGGTAAGGGTAATTAATACATCTAATTAAAAGTTCAACTAAATTAACCCATAAAATCAACTTAATTACATTTCCAAATTAAATCAAATCACTAATGTGGGAATGGGTTTAAATCAACAAGTGATGATTTCTCTTCTCCTTTTTAAATCAAATCAAATCCAAAACTTAATTAATAAAGAAGCTTTGGTTTGCTTTAAAAATCTTATTTGATTTAATAGTCCTTAAGAACTAGTTTGGTTGAATGAATCACATGCTTATATTTGATTGTCCTCTTTCCAATCATGTAAAATTTGGTATGTCATTTGAATTCATGCATCCATCTTTTCAAAATCAAGTAAAATAAATGGATTTCCTTTATGTAAGCTTGCATGTGTTGATTTAATTTAATATATGTGTGGCTATTATCTTTTCCAAATGTATTTTTCAAAAGCTTATAAATGAATAATAATATGTGTTATGATGCTAGTTATAAATACATAACAAATGCATATTCTTATAGCTTAAGTGCATGAATGTTGAGTTCTCTTCCCTCTATTCATGTGTTGATTTATATAAGATTGAATGGTAATGGGTATATAGTCTAGACATCCCAGGAACATGAGGCTTTAGCTAGCCCAAAGGAGGTCATTTGATTACCCCACTTCCCTGGTTTGTTATTTTGTTGATGAAATCGAAAAGAAGAAATGTTGAATCTGAATTTGTTCTATAATAAAAAAATCATAAACCTAAACCATAAACACGAACCCTAAACCTAAAACTTAAACCCTAAACCTAAATCCTAAAACCTAAACCCTAAACCCTAAAAAACCTAAACCTAAATTAAAATAAAACCTAAAAAAATAAAATAAATAAATAAAACCTAAACCTAAATAAAATAAAATAAAAATAAAATAAAATAAAACTTAACCTAAACACAACAAAAGTATAATAAAATAAAATAAAAACTAAATTAAAATAAGATAAATAAAAACTAAACTAAAATAAAATAAAATAAACCTAAAAGTAAAACCTAAATAAAATTAAAACTAAACGTAAATTAAAAATAAAAAATAAATAAAACCTAAAAAATAAACCTAAAATAAATAAAATAAAACCTAAACCCTAAACCTAAAATAAACAAAAATAAACATAAACCTAAACAAAAAAATAAACTAAATTAAAATAAATAAAACCTAAACCTAAGATAAACTAAATCTTAACTCTAAACTAAATAAAATAAAATACTAAAAAATACCTAAAACTAAACTAAAACCTAAGAATAAACATAAAATAAAAAAACTAAAACATAAACCTAAAAAATAAAATATAAACCTAAACCTAAAAAAATAAAAAAAACTTAGCTATAAAATAAAATAAAAATAAAACTAAACAAAAATAAGCTTAAACCTAAAAAAATAATAACAAAATAAAAAATAACCTAAAATAAAATAAACAAACTAAATAAAATAAAATAAACCTAATATAAAATAAAAATAAAACAAAATAAAATAAATAATAAATAAACTAAATAAAAAAAATACCTAAACTCTGGTTTGCTTGATTTAAAAAAAAACCTGAGCCACAACCCTACCCTAAATCCTACACCAACCACCAACCTAAAACCCAAACCTAAACCCTGAGCCACCCCAAACCAACCCTAACTGAGCCCAAACCCTAACCCTAAATCTCAAACCTAGCAACCTGGCACTAAAACTAAACCTAAACTTAAACCTAAACCCTAAAACCACTGCTCTAACCCTAAACCTAAAACCTAACTAGGCTAAAGCCTAAACCCAGCCAATAAAACCCAAACTTAAACCACAAAATCCCAGACCTAAAACTAAAAACTAAAACCAAATAAAATAAACAAACCACACCCAAAAAAACCTAAAAAACCTAAACTTAAACTAAATTAAACCTAAAAAATTAAAAATAAATCTAAACATAAATAAAATATAAATAAGTAAAATAAAAACCTAAACTAAAACCTGAACCTAAACCTAAAAGTATAATAAATTAAATTAATAAAAATGAACTAAAATAAAATAAATAAAAACCTAAACAAAACTAAATAATAAAATAAACCTTACAATAAAACCTAAATAAAATAAAACTAACCATAAAATAAAATAAAATAAACCTAAAATAAAATAAAATAAAAACTAAATAAAAATCTAAACCTAAAAAATAAACATAAAAAAAAACTTTAAAAAAAATTAAAAAAAAATAAGGCTGAGGTTGTAGTTATCATAGTGGTGGTAGGGGATCTGGAGGTGATGGTGGATATGGAGGTGGTGGTCGGAGCAGTGGTGGTTATAGAGAAGAGACCGATTTAGGTTATTGTGGCGGAGGGAGAGATGGGGATATGATGGTGGATCCCTACTGAGAGGTGGTGGTGGTTCGATGGGACTGGAGAAATGGAAGATCAACTGATTTGAACTCTATGGCTGTGTCTTCAAAGTAGAGAAGGTTCTAGTTATCTAAGATTTTTGATTTGCTCTATGTGTGCTCATTTTTTATTTATGTCATTGCTTGTGTGTTAGGAATCTTGGTTTGTTCTTGGTTGACGAAATCAAAAAGATGAAATGTTGAATCTAAATTGGTTCTCTGTTAAGCAAAAACCAAAAATCCTAAACTAAAAACTGAACATTAAACATAAAACCTAAACCATAAATTGTAAACCCTAAAACCTAAATACTAAACTCTAAACATAAACCTAAAACCTAAACCATAAACCCTAAACCACAAACCTAAACCCAAAACCCTAAATCCCAAACTTAAACCCTAAACCCATAACCCTAAACCATTAGCAAAACCCTAAACCCAAAGCTAAAACCTAAACCTATACAAAATAAAATGTAAAATAAAATAAATAAAACCAAAAATAAAAATAAAAATAAAAATAAAATAAAACTAAATTAAAATAAAATAAAGAAAAATATAAACTAAGCTAAAATAAAATAAACCTAAAAGTAAAAAAAAACCTAAATAAATTAAAACTACATAAAATAAAAATAAAATAAACCTAAAATAAAATAAAATATAAAACTAAATAAAGAACTAAACTAAATCAAAATAAATAAAATAAAACCTAAACTAAACTAAAAATCTAAACCAATAAACAAAAAAATAAATAAAACCTAAACTAAAATAAAGCTAAACTAAAATAAATAAACATAAACCTAAACTAAAATAAAATAAACCTAAACCCTAAAATAAATAAAATAAACTAAACAAAATAAACCTAAACCTAAAACAAAACTAAAACTAAAAATAAACCTAAAATAAAAAAACCTGAAAAAATAAAATAAAAAAAAACCTAAGGAAAAAACCTAAACTTAAAAAAAAAAACTAAAATAAACTAAATAAACATAAAACTAATTTGAAACCTAAAATAAACTAAAATAAATAAACCTAAAATAAAAAACTAAACTAAATAAAATAAAATAAACATAAATAAAATAAAAATAAAATAAAATTAATATATAAATAAATAAACTAAATAAACCTAAACCTACCGGTTTACTTAATTAAAAAAAAAACTACAAACCTCTAAACTAAATCCTAAACCCTAAACCATAAAACTAATGCAAACAAAACCTAAATCCACATGCTAAAAAACCCTAAATCCTAAATAATTAAAAACCTAACTAAGAATAAAAACCTAAATATAATAAAAAATAAATGTAAAAAAAAAAACCTAAAATAAAACAAAATAAAAACCCAAACTAAAAAAATAAATCTAAAAATATAAGCTAAAATAAATAAAAATAAAACCCAAAACCTAAACTAAAATTAAAAACATAACTAAATAAAATAAAATAAACAAAATAAAATAAACCTAAAAAACTAAAGATAAACTAAACTAAAAAAATAAAACTAAACTAAACTAAATTAAACCACCTAAAAATTAAATTAAAATAAAATAAACCTAAACATAAACTATAAAATAAAACCTAAAATAAACCTAAAATAAAAACCTAATCTAAAATAAAGTAAATAAATAAAATAAGATAAAGATGAACTAAAATAAATAAAACCAAAGCCAAGAAAATAAAATAAAATATTAACTAAACTAAAATTAAATAAATAAAATCCCAAACTAAACTTAAAAATTAAAACCTAACTAAAATAAAAAAACTAAACCTAAAATAAAATAAAATAAACTAAAATAAATTAAAACAAACATTAAAATAAAACCTAAACCTAAAAATAATAAAATAAATAAAAAATAAAACATAGACCATAAACTAAAAAAAACATAAACCGAAAATAAAATTAAAATAAACTTGAACCTAAACTAAAATAAACTAAACTAAAATAAGTAAAACATAAACCCCATAAATAAATTATAACTAACATAAACTTAAACTAAATAAAATATAATAAACTAAAATGAACTAAACCTAAAAGCAAAATATTAGCTAAAATAAACCTCAAATAAAACACAAACCTAAACCTAAAAATAAATTAAAACCTAAACATAAATAAAAAAATAAAAATAAAACATAATCTAAATAATTAAATAAAAAGAAAACTAAATTAAAATAAATAAATAAAAACCTAAACCTAAACTAAAAAAACCTAAAATAAATAATAAATTAAAAATAAAAAATAAACCTAAATAAAATAAAAACAAAAGAAACAAAATTAATTAAAAAATAAACCAATAACCAAAACCTACAAGTTTACTTAATTTAAAAAAATTAAGAAGATAAAATTCCTAAAATGCTAGACCCTAAAACTACAACCCTAAATCCTAATCCTACAACCCTAAAACCCTAAAATCCTAAACCCTAAATCCTAAACCCAAAACCCTAAACCTTAAACCTAAAAACCCAGACCTTAAACCTTAAATCTGAGACCCAAACTAACCCTAAAAAAGAAAAAGCTATCTAAATAAAACCTATAAAATAAATAAATAAAACCTAAACTAAACTAAACCTAAAACCTAAAAAATAAATTAAAAATTAAAACTAAATTAAAATAAAATAAATAAAAAAAATAAAATAAAATTAAAACCTAAAATAATAAAGCTAAACTAAACTAAAAATAAAATTAAAATAAAATAAAACTAAAATAATAAACCTAAAATACATAAAAAATAAATAAAATAAATCCTAAACTCTAAACTTAAGAAAAAAAAACCTAAAAAAAAAAAAAATAAAAACTAAACTAAAATAAACTAAAATAAATAAAACCTAAACCTAAAATGAACTAAACCTGGACCAAACCTAAACCAACTAAAATAAAATAAATAAACAAAAAAATGAAAATGGACTAAAAATAAATACCTAAAAACATAAAATAAAACCAAAACCTAAACTTAAAATATAATAAAACTTAAAAAACCTAAAAATAAAATAAAAAAATAAAATTAAACCTAAACCTAAACTAAAATTAAACAAAAATAAATTAAAATAAAATTAAACTAAATATAAAAAAAATAAAACAAGTAAAATAAAAAAATTAAACTAAAAAATAAACAAAATAAACTTAACCTACCAATTTATTTAATTTAAAGAAAAATTAAAAACCTTAACCTAAACCTAAAACAGCTCTAAACCAAACCTAAAACCTAACCTAACATTTAAACCCACCTAAACCCTAAACCTAAACTAAACTAACTATAAAACAAGCCCAAACCCTAAGTAACCCTAAGCCCTAAACCCTAAACCCTAAACTTAAATCCTAAATCCCAAAACCCTAGGCAAATCATAAATAAACCCAAATCCTAACCCTAAAATCAACTAAACTAAACCCTAAAACCTAAACCCTAACCAAAACCCTAAAACCAAAACTTAAATCAAAACTAAATAAACCTAAAAATAAATAATAAAATCTAAACCTAAATAATAAAAATAAAATAAAATAAAACCTAAATTAAAACTAAACTAAACCTAAAATAAAATAAAATAAAAAAATAAAACTATTAAAATAAAAGAATGTAAAACCTAAATAAACTAAAAATAAAATAAACCTAAGAATAAAACTTAATAAAATAACTAAGCATAAAAATAAAATAAAATAAAGATAATAAAATAAAAAACTAAATAAAAAACTTAAACTTAAAATAATCTAAACTTAAACTTAAAATAAACAAAAATAAAATCTAAAATAAAAAATAAAAAACTAAACCTAAATAAAAAAAAATAAAGAAAATAACCTAAAAAAATTAAACCTAAAAAAAATAAAATAAAAACCTAATCTAAACTTAAAAATAAACTAATAAAAAAAATAAAATAAATAAACTAAATATAGATAAAAATATAAAAAAATGAAAAAATAGAAATAAAACTAAAATAAATAAATAGTAAACTAAATAAACTAAACTACCTGTTTACTTAATTATTTTTTTTAAAAAAGAAAACCTAAATGCTAAACCTTAAAACCCCAACCCTATAAACCCACACTTACAACACTAAACGCAACCCTCAACCCTAAACCCTAAACCTAATCCATAAAACCCTAAACCCTAAACACTAAATCCTAAACCCTAACCTAAACCATAAACCCTAAAAGAATAAACCCCAAACCTACACTAAACCCTAAACCCACAATCCAAACACTACTCGACCCCACCATAAACCTATACCTAAATTAACTAAATAAATTAAAAAAATAAACATAAACCATAAAACCTAATAAACCTAAACCTAAACCTAAACTTAAACACTACGAAAGGGGGAAAACCTTGATGGCAAGAACATCATCGTCAACCAAGCTCGTAGATCGGCAGAGTGAAGGAAAATCGAGTTATCGAGTGGTGGTGAGGAATCTAGAGGTGCTGGTGGATATGGAGGTGGTGGTAAGATCAGTGGTGGTTATAGTCGTGGTAGTGGCGAGGGAGAGATCGGGGATATGATGGTGGATCCACTTTCAGGGGTCATTGATGAGCTGAGAAAGCGAGAAAATTGTTAGTCCAATTTGTTGCTTATGGAACTGTGTCTTTGGTTTTCCTCTATGTGTGATCATTTTTTTATTTATTTCATCATTTGTGTCTTAAAAAACTTGGCGTGTTACTTAGTTGATGAAATCAAAATGAAGAAATGTTGAATCAATTTATGTTAAAAAAACCCTAATCTAAACTATAACCTCAACCTGGACCTAAAACCTAAACCTCAACCCTAAACAATAAACCCAAAACCACAACCTAAACCTAAACTAAACTAAGCACTAAATAAACCCCAAATAAACCCAAACCTAAACCCCAAACCCAAAACATTAAAATCTAACTAAATAAATCCTAAAAAAAAAGCTTAAAACCTAAACCTAAACTAAATAGAACATCAAAAGAAAATAAATAAATAAACCTAAACAAAATAAAATAAAATAAAACATAAACTAAAATAAAAACTAAATAAAACCTAAAACAAAATAAAATAAAATAAATAAAACTTAAACTAAACTAAAAATATATATAAATAAAATAAAAAACTAAACCTAAATTAAAAATAAAATAAACCTAAAGTAAAATAAAAAAACTAAAAAAATAGCTAAACCTAAAAAATAAACCAAAATAAAAAAATAAAACCTAAAAATAAATTAAAAATAAAACCTAGCCCTAAACTATTAAAAAAAGTTTAAATAAAAATAAAATTAACAAAATAAAATAAATCTAAACTTAAACTAAAATAAACTAAAACCTAAACCTAAACCTACAAATATAATAAAATAAAATAAAATAAAAATTAAACAAAAAAATAAAAGAAAAAATAAAACTAAAAAATAAAAAAACCTAAACATAAAAAACAAAATAAAATAAAAACTAAACGTAAAATATAAACAAAATAAAATAAAATCTAAATCGTAAACTAAAATAACCCTAAACCTAAAAAAAAAAATAAACAAAATAAAATAAACCAAAACCTAAACAAAAATAAACTAAACTAAAATTAATAAAACCTAAACCAAAAATTTAAATAAACTAAACCTAAACCAAAACCAAAACTAAATAAAATAAAATAAACTAAAAATAAATGTAAATATAACTAAAAAATAAATCCTAAAAATAAACCTAAAATAAAACATAAAACTAAACCAAAAAAAAATAAAACTAAAACCTAAACTAAAATAAAAATAAAACTTAAACAAATAAAAAAAAATAAAAATAAAACTAAACTAAAAAAATAAACAAAATCTAAAACTAAACCTAAAAATAAACTAAATAAAAACTTAAACAAAATAATAAACCAAAGTAAATAAAAAAATTAAACCTAAAAAATCAAATAAACTAAAATAAATAGCTAAATAAATTAAATAAACCTAAACATATTGGTTTGCTTGATTTAAAAACCTAAACCCTACCCTACCTTAGCCATCCTATACCATGGCATAAACCCAAACCACTACCTACTTCATATCTACCCTAAATTAAAATAAAAACCATAACACACTGCCTACTAGCCCTCCTAACTCCACTGGGCCTGATAAAGGTATCACTAAACTACACTCCTAAACCTGGGCCCTAAACCTCCCTAAACCACAAACCTACTACCCCCTAAATCCAGGCCACCTAAACCTAAACCCCAGCCACTAAAAAACCTAAATCCTAAACCTAAATTAAATAAACCTAAAATAAAATAAATAAGAAACCTACATAAATAAATATAAAACCTAAATTAACCTAAATAAATTTAAAAAAAAAGATAAAATAAAATCAAGACTAAAATAAAATAAAGAAAACATAAACTAAATTAAAAAACAAAATAAACCAAAAAAATATAAAACCTAAACATAAAATAAAAATAAACTAAACCTAAAATAAAATAAAATAAAAACCAAAACCAAAAAATAAACCTAAAAATATATAAAAAATAAACCTAAACCCTAAACTAAAAAAAATAACTTAAATAAACAACATAAAATAAAACTAAAGTAAACAAATAAAATAAACAAAACCTAAACCTAAACACTAAACTAAATATAATAAATAAACTAAAATAAATAAACCTAAACTTAAACTAAATAATAAAACTTAAAATAAACCTAAAATAAAAAAATAAAAAACTAAAATAAAAATAAAATAAAACTAAAACCTAGAACATAAAAAATAAAACTAAAATAAAAATAAACATAAATTTAAACTAAACTAAAATATAAACTAAAATAAAACCTAAACTAAAATAAATAAAATAAATAAATAAAACTAAATAAATAAAATAAACCAAATATAAATAAAAATAAAAAGTAAAATAAATAAAAATAACTAAATAAACTAAAGCTCTTGGTTTGATTTTTAAAAAAAACTCTTAAAACTTGCCTAAACTACCACTAAACCCAAACCCTAAACCTACCACTAAACCCTAAACTCAACATGCCTACCCCACCCTAAACCCTAAACTAATTCTAAATCCTTACCCTAAACCTAAACCTAAATCATGACCACTAACCTAAACTCTCCTAAACTAAATTCCTAAACCTAACCTACCCTAACTTAATCTAAAACAAACCCACTGACCTCTAACTACTAAACTCCTAACTTAACTGAGCCCACTAAAGCTACCCAAACCCCAAACCTACCCTAAACCCTAAACCCATGTAAACCTAAACCCAAAACTGAACTGAACCTAAACCTAAACCAAACCTAAATCACGTGAGCTAAAACATAAGCCTAAAATAAAATAAAACTTATAATTAGATAAAAAACTAAAGCTAAATAAAATAAAATAAAATATGATAAAATAAGAACTAAACTAACCTAAACCTAAACTTAAAATAAAATAAAAATAAAATAAAAGTAAACTAAAATATAATAAATAAAACCAAACTAAACTAAAAATAAAAAAAACCTAAGAAATTAAAAAACCTAAATATAATACAAACTAACATAAAATAAAAATAAAGCTAAATAAAATAAAATAAATAAAACTAAATAAAACTTAAACCTAAAAATAATCCTAAAATAAATAAAAAATAAAACCTAAACCCTAAATTGAGAAATACCTATATTTAAAATAAAAATAAAAATTAAATAAAATAAACCAAAACCTAAACTTAAATAAATTAAGCTAAAATAAATAAAACCTAAGCCTAAACCTAAAATAAACTAAACTTAGACTTAAACCTAATCTAAATAAAATAAAATAAACTAAAAAATATAACCTAAAAATAAACCTAAAACCTAAACCTAAAAAAAAAATAAACCTAAACCAAAACCAAAAATAAAAATAAAACCTAAACCTAGAAAATAAAATATAAATAAAACACAACTAAAAAGTAAACCAATACCTAAACCTAAAACTAAAAAATAAACTAAAATAAAAAACCTAAACTAAAATAAATATACTAAAATAAATATATTAAACTTAATTAAAAAAATAAACCTAGCTAAAGATAAAATAAAATAAACTAAAAATAAACATAAACTTAAACATAAAAATAAAACCTAAAAATAAAACTAATAGATAAATCAAAATGCTAAACCTAAACCTAAAATCTAAAATAAAAATAAAACCTAAATAAAATAAATAAAATAAAAATAAAATAAACAAAGAGAATACCTATAACTAAAAAATAAACTAAAATAAAAACCTAAATTAAAATAAATAAACCTAAAATAAATAAACTAAACTAAATAAAAATAAAAATAAACCTAAGTAAAAATAAAAGAAAAATAAACTAAAATAAATAAAAATAAACTAGATAAACATAAACCAACCGGTTTATAATTTTAATAAAATGAAAAAAAGTTTAAAAAAATCAAATAAAAAAACCTAATCCTGAACCCTAAACACTAAAACTAAGCAAAAACCCTAAACCCTAAACTTTAAACCCTAAACCCTAAACCCTAAGACCCTAAACCCTGAACCCTAAACTCTAAACCCTAAACCCTAAAACTTACAACCCTAAACCCTCAACCCTAATCCCTAAACCCTAAACCCCAAACCCCAAACCCTAAACCTTAGAAACTTAAAAACCTAAACCTAAACTAAATAAAATCAAAAAATAAAATATATAAAAAACTTGAATCTAAAAAATAAAATAAAAATGTAAAGTTAAAGATAAAAATAAAAAATAAAACCTAAACCTAAAAAATAAAATAAAAATAAAACTAAACTTAAAAAATAAACCTAAACCTAAACCTAAAATAAACTAAAATAAAAAACCTAAACTAAAATAAATAAAATAAAATAAATAATAATAAAAATAAAAAATAAAATAAACTAAAATAAATAAACAATAGACCTAAATAAACTAAATAAACCTAAAAAATAAAAAAAAATTTAAAAAACCCTAAACCTTAAAACACTAAACCCTAAACCCTAAACCCTGAACCTTAAAACACTAAACCCTAAACCCTAAACCCTAAACCCTAAAACCCTAAACCATAAACTCTAAACCTAAACCCTAAACCCTAAACCCTAAACATACAACCCTAAACCCTAAACCCTAAATCCTAAACCCTAAAAACCTAAAAAAACCTAAACCTAAAAAACAAATAAACTTAAAATTTAAATAAATAAATAAACCTAAAACTAAATGAAATAATAAAATATAATCCTAAACTAAAACATAAACCTAAACCTAAATGTAATAATAAAATAAAATAAAAAATAAAAGCTAAACTAAAATAAAATAAATAAAAACATAAACTAAACTAAAAAAAATAATAAATAAAAAAGTAATAAACCTAAATAAAATAAAAACTTAACAAAAAATAAAAATAAAATAAACCTAAAATATAGTAAAATAAATACTAAATAAAAAATAAATAAAAAATAAAACATAAACTCTAAAGTAAGAAAAAACTTAAACCTAAAATAAGTAAAATTAAATAAACCTAAACCTAAACTAAAATAAAATAAACTAAAATAAATAAAACCTAACCCTAAACCTAAAATAAACTAAACCTAAATCCTAAACTAAATAGAATAAAATAAACTAAAAATAAACCTAAAAGAAACTCATAAAACCTAAACCAAAAAAATAAAATAAAATCCTAAACATAAAAAATAAATAAATAAAACTAAACTAAAAAATAAACATAAACATAAACCTAAACCTAAAAAATAAATTTAAATAAAAAACCTAAATTAAACTGAATAAAATAAACTAAATAAAAATAAATAATAAACCTAAATAAATAAAATAAAACAAAATAAAACAAATGAAAATAAATCAAATGAACCTAAACCTACCAGTTTACTTGATTTAGAGAAAAAAAACCCCTAAACCCTAAACCCTAAATCCTAAACCCTAAACCTCAAGCCCTAATCCCTAAAACTAACCCTAAACCCTAAATCATAAACCCTACACGCTAAACCTATAACCCTAAATCTAAAATAATAAATAACCTAAACCTAAAATCTAAAATAAAAATAAAACTAAACTAAAACCTAAACTTAAACCTAAACCTAAACCTAAAAAATAAACTAAAAAAAAATATCTAATCTAAAATAAATAAAGTAAACTAAGTAATAGTAAAAATAAAAAATAAAATAAACTAAAATAAATATAAAACAAACTAAATAAACCTAAACCTATAAGTTTACTTAATTTAAGAAAATTAAGAAAATTTAAAAAAACCTTAACCCTAAACCTTGAACCCTAAACCTACAACCCTAAACCCTAAACTGTAAACCTAAAAACCCTAAGCCCTAAACCCTGAAACCTTAAACCCTAAACCCTAATCCCTACACCCTAAAACCTACTACCCCAAACCCTAAACCCTAAACCCCAAACCTGAAACCCTAAATCCTAAACCCAAAAAGTCTAAAATAAAATAAATAACTAAACTAAACTAAATAAAATAAATAACTAAACCAAAACCTAAATAAAACAATAAATAAAATAAAATAGAAACCTAAAATAATACCAAGACCTAAACCTAAACTTAAACCTAAACCTAAATGTAAAAAGAAAATAAAATAAAAAATGAAAACTAAAATAAAATAAATAAAAACCTAAATTATACAAAAAAAAAAAATAAACCTAAAAATACCTAAATATAATAAAAATTAAATGTAAAATAAAAACAAAATAAACCTATAAATAAAACTAAATAAAATCTAAATAAAAACCTAAACCTAAAAAATAAACCTAAAAACAAATAGAAAATAAAACCTAAACCATAAACTAAAAAAAACCTAAACCTCAAATAAATAAAATAAAAATAAACCTAAACCTAAACTAAAATAAACTAACCTAAAATAAATGAAACATAAACCTAAACCTAAAATGAACTAAACCTAAACCCTAAACTAAGTAAAATAAAATAAACTAAAAATAAACCTAAACCTAAACTAAAAAATAAAACCTAAAAATAAACCTAAAAGAAAACCTAAAACCTAAACCTAAAAAAATAAAATAAAAACCTAAACCTAAATCTAAAAAATAAAAAATAAAACCTAAACATAAAAAATAAAATAAAAATAAATCTAAACTTAAAACTAAACATAAACCTAAAAAATAAACTAAAATAAAAAATATAAACTAAAATAAATAAACCTAAAATAAATAAACTAAATAAAAATAAAAAATAAACCTAAATAAAAATAAAAACTAAAATAAACTAAAATAAATAAAAATAAACTAAATAAACTTAAACCTACCGGTTTACTTAAGTTAAAAGAAACCATCAACCCTAAACCCTAAACCCAAAATCCTAAAACTTAAACCATAAACCCCAAACTAACTAAACTAAACCTAAACCTCTAAACCTAACTAAACCTAACCTAAACCTAACTAAACCCTAAACCTAAACCCTAAACTCTAAACTAACTAACTTAAATCCTAAAGTTTAAACTAAAGTTTAAACCCTAACCTTAACCTAAACTAAACTAAACTCTAAACTTAAAACCCTAAACCCTAAACCCTAAACACTAAAAAACTTTAAACCCTAAACTAACCCATAACTTTAAGTTAACCCTGAACCCTAACCTAACCCTAAACCTAAAACCCTAAACCCTAAACCTAAATCTAACCCTAAACCCTAAACTATAAATCCTTAAACCCTAAAACTATAAACCCTAAACGCTAACCCCAAACCCTAAACCCTAAAAGCATAAATCATAAAACCCTAAACCCTAAACCTATAAACACCAAACCCTAAACCTAAACCTAAAGTAACTTAAAAAATTAAAAAATAAACCTAAACCATAAAACCTAATAAACTTAAACCCTAAGAATGGGCAGAACCTTGACAGCAGGAACATCACCGTTAACCAAGCTCAGTCTTGATCTGGTGGTGGAGGCAAAGGCGAGGTATGCTACCAGGTGGTGGATCTGGAGGTGTTGGTGGATATCAAGGGTAGGTGGTTATATGGAGGAGCGATGGAGGTTACAGCCATGGTGGTGGATCACGCTACTAGAGAGCCAGAGTGGTTCTGATGGGAACTAAAGAAATTGAAGAATGACCAATACGATCTGTTACTTATGGAACTATGTATTTATAGTAGAGATGATTCTAGTTATCTATGGTTTATAATTTGCTCTATGCGTGCTCATTTTTTATCTGTGTCATTGCTTGTGTCATAGAAAACTTGGTCTGTTGCTTGGTTGATGAAATTGAAAAGAAGAAATGTTGAATCTGAATTTGTTCTCTATTTAAAAAAAACCCTAAACCCTAAACTAAAACCTGAACCTTAGACCTAAACATAAACCCTAAACCCTAAACCCTAAACCCCAAATCTTAAACCCTAAACCCCAAACCCTAAACCCTAAACCTTAAACCCTAAAAATCCTAAGCCTAAACTAAATAAAACCTAATAATAAAATTAATAAATAAACCTAAACCTAAAAGATAAATAAATAAAATAAAAACATAAATGAAAACATAAACCTAAACCTAAAAGAAAAATAAGATAAAAAATAAAAATTAACTAAAATAAAATAAATAAATACTTAAACTAAACCAAAAAAATAAAATAAAAGTAATAATATAAAACCTAAATAAAATAAAAACTAAATGTAAAATAAAAATAAAATAAACCTAAAATAAAATAAAAACTAAATAAAAACCTAAACTTAAAAATAAAACATAAAAATAAATAAAAAAAAAAACATAAACCCTAAAGTTGAAAAAAAACCTAAACATAAAATAAAATAAACCTAAACCTAAACTCAAATAAACAAAACAAAGTTAAATATAACTTAAATCAAAACTTAAAATAAACTAAACCAAAACCTCAACCTAAACCTAAACTAAAAAAATAAAACCTAAAAACAAACTTAACATAAAAACTTAAAACCTATACCCAAAAAAAAAAACAAAATAGAGACCTAAACCTAAACCTAAAAATAAAAGTAAAACCTAAACCTAAAAAATAAAATAAAAATTAAACTAAACTAAAAATAAGAATAAACCTAAACCTAAACCTAAAAAATATAAAAATTAAAAACCAAAACTAAAATAAATAAACTAAACTAAATAAAAAAATAAACCTAAATAAAAATAAAAAATAAAATAAACTAAAATCAATAAAAAATAAACTAAATTAACTAAATAAACCTAAACCCAATGGTTTACTTAATTTTAAGAAAACCCATAAACCATAAACCCTAAACCCTAAACCCTAAATCCTAAACCCAAAACCCTAAACCCTAAACCCTAAAACTAACCTTAAACCTACAACCCTAAACCAATCTAAACCCTAAACCTTAAACCTTAAACCCTAAACCCTAAATTAATCATAAATACTAAACCCTAAATCCTAAATCCTAAATCCTAACCCTGATCCTAAACCCTAACCTGGGCCTGAGCCTTAAACCTGAGCCTAAACCCTGGGCCCCTAGGCCCTGATCTGGACCTCAGGCCTGGGCCCCTGAGCCTAACCCTCCTGACTTCTGGACCCTCAGGCTCAAAATAAAACCCTAAAGCTAGGCCTGACACTGACACTGACTGACCTACTGAGCCCAACTCTAACCCTAAAAACTAAAACCTAAACCTAAACTAAATGACCTTATAAAATAAATAAATAAACTTAAACTAAATAAAATAAAATAAATGAAATCCTGACCTAAATCAAAAATAAAATAAAATAAAAAATAAAATAAACTAAAATAAATTAAATAAAACCTAAACTAATATAAATAAAATAAACCTAAGTATAAAACCTAATTAAAATAAAACTAAACAAAATAATAATAAAATAAACCTAAATTAAAATAAAATAAAACTAAATAAAACCAAAATAAAACCTCAAAATAAAACCTAAAATAAATAAAAAATAAAATGTAAAAACTAAAAACTTAAACCTAAAATAAAAAAAAAACTAAACCTACTCTAAAATAAATTAAACTAAAACAAATAATACCTAAACTTAAACTTCAAATAAAGGTAAAACTAAACTAAACTAAATAAAAATATAATAAATAAACTAACCTTAATTAAAAATAAATCCTAAAATAAATGTAAAATAAAAAAACCTAAAATAAAATTAAAACCTAAACCTGAAAATAAAAATAAAATGTAAACCTAAAAATGAAATAAATATAAAACTCAACTAAAAAGTAAACCAAACCTAAAATAAACTAAAAAAATCTAAACTAAAATAATTAAACCTAAAATAAATACTAAACTATAAAAAAATGAAAAATAAACTAAATAAATCTAAACCTAATCCATTAATTTTTTAAAAAATAAACCCTAAACCCTAAACCCTAAATACCTACAGGAACTCATTTTTTTTTTCATATGTTGTAAACTTGTGTATTAGAAAATTTTGGGTGCTACTTGGTTGATGAAATTGAAAGAATAAATGTTGATTCTAAATTTGTTCTCTAAAAACAAACCCTAAACCCTAAACTAAACCATAAACCACATAAAACCTAAACCTAAACCAAACCTAAACCCTAAACTAACCTAAACACTAAAACCCAAACCTAAACTAAACTAAATAAAACCTAGAAAAATAAAAAATAAAAATATAATAAAATAAAATAAAACCTAAAACATAAACCTAAACTAAAAGAAATTAAAAAATTAAAATTAAACTAAAATAAAATAATTAAAATCTAAACTAAACTAAAAAAAAATAAAATAAATAAAATAAAACTAAATAAAATAAAAAATATAAACCTAAAAATAAAACTTAAAAATAAATAAAAAATAAACCTAAACCTTAAACTAAAAACTAAACCTAAAATAAAATAAATAAAATAAATAAAATAAAATAAACCAAAACTTAAAAGAATAAACTAAAATAAAATAAATAAAACCTAAACCTAAACCTAAAATAACCTAAACCTAAATCTAAACTTAAACTAAATAAAATAAGATAAACAAAAAATAAACCTAAACCTAAAATAAAACCTAAAAACCAAAACCTAAAACTTAAAGAAATAAGATAAAAGCTAAACCTAAACCTAAAATAAGAAATAAAACCTATACTAACAAAATAAAATAATCAAGAAAATAAACCTAAAACTTAAAAATAAACTAAAATAAATAAACTAAAATAAATTAACTAAATAAATATAAAAAAAAATAAATAAAATTAAATATAAACTAAATAAACCAAAACCTTCAAGTTTATCTAAAAATAAAAAATAGAAAAAATAGACCTTAACCCAAAACCCAACCTTAACCCTACCTAAACACCTAAACTAAAACCTAAACTAAACCCTAAACCTAAACCCCAAACCCTAAACCCAAACTAGCCCTAAACCTAAACCCTAAAACTATAAACCAAACACTAAACACTAAACTCTAAACCTAAAACTACAACCAACCCCAAACCACAAACCTAAACCTTAAACCATAAACCTAAACTAACACTAAACCTTAAACCCCAAACTAAACTAACCTAAACCCTAAGAATGGGAAGAACTTTGACAATGAAACATCCATCAACTAGGCTGATCTGGCGGGGAGGCAAAGTGGAGGCAACAATTCTAGTGTGGTGGGGATAGGTGGATCGGAGAAGTGGTGGTTATGGAGGAGGTGGGCGATGGAGGTTACATGTGGTGGTAGTGGGAGAGATCAAGGATATGATGGTGGATCACGCCTTGAGGTAGGGTGGTTTTGATTGAAACTAGGCGAAGAGCGATTCATTAATCAACTCATGGAACTGTGTATTTATAGTAGAGAAAGTTCTACTTATCTATGGTTTTTGATTTGCTTTATGGTTGTTCATTTTTTATCTATATCATTACTTATGTCATAAAATACTTAGGATGCTGCTTGGTTGATAAAATTGAAATGAAAAAATGTTGAATATGAAATTATTCTCTATTAAAAAAAACTTAAATTATAAACCCTAAACCCTAAACCCTAAAACCTAAACCAAACCTAAACCCCTACATTAAAACCCTAAACCACTAAACATTAAACTTTAAACCATAAACCTGAAACCCTAAACCCTAAACCCTAAACCCTAAACCCTAAAACCCTAAACCCTAAATCCTAAACCCTAAAACCATAAATGCTAAACCCTAAAACCCTCAACCCTAAACCCTAAACCCCCAAACCTAAACCCTAAAACTAAACTAACCTAAACCTAAACTAACAAACACTAAACCTAAACCTTGAATAAAGATACCATTAGGAGTAGATCTAAGAGATTAATCAACATAGTTATGGTAGCTAAAGAAATGTCTTCAAGATACTTTCCTTTGACTATTAGAGATTTGAATACCCTAAACCTAAATCATATTATAATACCAAATATTATAGTATAATTTAGCATCATATATATATTTGAGCATGTAGTGTATTTTGTATATTAAAAGATGTTTTGAAATGTTTTAGTATATTATGGTATATATAGTCTATATTAATATAAATCATAAATATATTGATTTAATAAATCAGATGATGAAATTTGTTATTAAATTTGAAGTGGGAATTAGGTTGTAGTACCAAAGGTGTGCTACGCCACTTGTAGTATAAAAAGTAAGATTTTATGTTCAAAATATATATTATATGTTGTAGCATAGTATAACATCATATATCATAATATATTATTCTGCAAATGTTAAATTCTTTTAGTATTTTACAATCATGCAGTCAAGCCTACACTATCATTGTTTATAAAATGTTGATTTAGACTTTAAAATGGTGGAATTTGGCGAAATTCATAATAGGTAGAGCTTGGCATAGTAATATATTGTTTCAATTTAAAATATGTAACTAATATGACTAAAATATATAATTTTTTATTATCTAGAAGACTAATTTTATGATTTTTTATCTTAAGCAATCCTTTATGATGTGATATGCAATATAATATAATATAATATGTTATTGTGTAATATAATATAGGATGACATAACATAATGTAGCATCATGCATTATAGCATACTATAATGTATTATTATTTGTTAGCATATTTTAGTTTCTTATAGTATGATGTAGTAGAGTTTATCTTGGTATAATTCATAAAAATATTGATTTATAGCGACATGATGGGATTTGGCCAAATTTAATGTAAGCTTTAGGTAACATCATTGGGGTGTGCTATGGTGTGTCATTTAATCAAAAGAATGGAATTTTGCATCCAAAATAAATGTTCATTTTTCAACCAAATTTTATAAATTTTTTGCTTAAAGTGATTCATTTAAGGTGTAATGTAAGATAATATATTATATAAAAGAATATTAAAATATAATGTACATAACAATATAACTTAACATATATATGAATCTGGTGGTGTGTTCCTAAATGTTATTGTTCATTTTAGTATGTTTTACTTTTGTTATAATACATTGGGTCAAAACTCACAAAATGTAAATTTGAAGGTTGAGATGGAAGAATTTGGCCAAATTCAAGGCACACACAAAAAATCAACCCAAAATTATTCTATTTTGTACCATTTCTAATACAAAAATAGCAATTTTACATCCAAAATGAATATTATTCATATTTTGAGAAAATTTTGTTATTTGTTTTTTCCAAGTGATTCTAATGAGGTGTAATGTTAGAAAATATATTATATTACAACAAATTATATTATAACATTATATATTATAATATAATATAGTGTGTTAATTCACACTATAATATGTTTAGCATGCTATTATATAGTTAGTTTGAGCTTGCACCATCACAAATCATAAAATGTTGATTACAATGTTGAGATGATGTAATTTGAATGAATACATTGTTAGGCTTTTGGTTGAAGTATTAAAGGTGTGCATAAAAGAAAAAATAATATTTGGTGAGAATTCCATGTTAAGGACATGGAGGGAGATCCACTAGGGGATCATACATGCATTGGACATGACATGTGATTGATCTATGTCGAGGGTATAGAAGAAAAAAATTTGTTGGGGAAACATTTCAATTTGATTTGATTATATGACTTGTGGAAAGAATATCCATTGGGGAAAAGAATCTATAATCCGCCAGGGATTAAAATTGAGTCAACTTTAATTTGTTTTTTTAATTGATGTGTAGGCATATATAATAGAGATATAGGCTTGAGTCTGCTGGGATCAGGTATATGAACCTTCCACTAGGGAAGCAGGTTCAGGCTATCTGTTGGGGATTGGGATTTGAGTTTGATTTCATAGAATTATTTGGAGATGTATCCATTAGGAATAAGAGTTTGGTTGGATTTCTTTGATTTAGACTCTATTAGGGGAGTTGGTTTATTTTGGCTCAACTAGAGAGGTTGGTTTTGAATTTGATTTATTTGCTTGACTTGTTTATATATGATTTGGGCTCCACTGGGGTGTGATTTAACTCCACTAGGGAAAAGAAAATTGGGTTTAATTTAATCTAAATTAATGTATGGACCCCGTTGGTGTGCAATGGACCCACTAAGAAGGAGCTAACAACTATTGGGGTGACCTGTTGGATGCACAAAAAAGTGAACCTGACCTAGGGTGACTATTGAGTGAATGCCATTGGGCACTTATGTCAACTCAAAGTAGTCTAAAAGAACTTTAACTTAATTTCATGTGATTTGATATGGTTTGTTTGGTTTAGTTTGATTTTCAATTGAGGGCATATCTGCTAGGGATGTGAGCTCAATCAAATTTAAAAGATTTAATTTATGGACCATGTTAGTGTGTGATGGACCCACTGAGAAGGGGCTATATCAGACTTGTCCTATCTCAAATTTACAAATCTAAATGGATAGTCTACTGGCTGTGGGGTAGAGCTAGCCAACTTAAGGGGTTGCCTTTTAGTTTGCAATGATAGTGCTACAAAGAAGGCATAGCAGACTTACATCTTCTAAAGGAGGGAAAAACCACTGGGATTACCTATTGGTAGCACAACAAATTGAATTTGACTTAGGGGAGACAATAGAGTGAATGTTGCTGAGCACTTATATCAACTCAAGAGTAGGTGATTCTATAGGAGATTTCGACCGCCTAACATAGAATCTCTTCTTAAGAAAAAGTACCGCTAGTGGTGTCCTCTTAATCCATAAGTGAATATATATTTTATTTTTATATTTGCATGGACCTATGGTGTCGAGGGACCACAAGAAGGCTATGTTGGCCTTGACCTATCTCGATTTACTAGACCATGGGAGAATATGCACATCCAAATTCTCAACCACTATGTGGTTCTATGAAAGGGGATGTCCAATCTGATATCGGTAGTGTCTAAATGGGAATGCAAAGGATGTGATCCAAAATAATGCCCACTGGGGTGGTGCTACTAGGAACGTTATCTTTAGCCCTTAAAAAGAAAGCTTATAGGTTTATAGTGGCCAACTTAAGGAGAAAGCATAACATATTTACATCTACCATGAGTGGTGTATGCTAAGGTGCGAGAACCAACCAACCTAAGGTTTATCAGTCAACATGAGTGGTGTATCTATCAGCATAGTGAGAACCAAGAAACCAATTATGCCTGTCGGTATCCAATGATCAATCTAGAAATAAAGCATGTAAGCTTACAACTTTCCAGGTAGAACTCATCATCGAGATAGTCTATCATCAGCGGGACAGATACTATCTAACCTAGTATGACTAATAAATGTGGATCCCCAAGGAAGGACTGGACACAGACTTGAAGCAGTCATTAGGGAAGAATCCACTAGAGGACTTATCCTAAACCACAAATATACTTGACCCAGTTAGTGAATGAAGGCTAATCCAAGAAGAAAGAAAGCATACTCACATCTTCTTAAACAAAGACAACATGAGGTAGCTTACCGGCCATGCAGTAAGACCTACCAAACTAACAAGCCACTCATGATTGTGCAATGGCCAAAGAAGGAAAACATAGAAGACTTACATCCTCCAAAGCAAGACCACTAGGGTGACACACTAGTAGGGTAATGTCACCTAGAGCACATTGAGTGCCATTGGGGCATTATCTCAACTCAAATAGCCCAAAAAATATATGTGTTTGTTTTATGTTTTGTTGTGTCGATGAAGGATAGGGCGTTCTCGGTTCACTACCTACAATCATGGTGGATTCACAAATAAGAATACTTTCAATATGGAACAGATTGAATTTGAAATAGTATTTTTGTTGATGATAATTATTTTAAAAAATGATTTATAATATTTTTTTAAATAGAGCCCAATAGTTGGAAGCATTGGGAGCTCTCCCGCATGATTAATAAGTTGATAAGATCTTCCTTGGTAGGCCTTCTCTATTGCAAAAGGGCCTTCCCAAGTGGGTTCAAACTTGCCTCCCATCTTAAGATGGGCAACAATTAGTCTCCTTAAAATTAAAATAAGTTCTACTACTTGAAAAGCTCTAGAACAGACCAACTTATTGTGAGCTTGAATCATTTTAGCTTTGTACAACTCAAGATTTTAGCATGCCCGCAAGCTTCTCTTCTCCAAACCTTCGAGATCTTCTAACCATAACTTGGTGTTCTACTTTATTGTGATCTTGCTACCCACAGCTATGCTTAGTGATGGGAGTTAGACTTCTAATGGTAGACGGCTTTGGAATACACTATGTGGTACCCAACTGTAATGGCAGGCTAGAAGATGTAGAATGTTTGATAGTTGGTGTAGGACCACATCATTTATTTGACCATAGATGACCAGTAGTATCCTAGTCTATTAATCTTTGCTTTCATTTTTAAACTAGATTGGTTGGCTCTAAATAATCCTGAGGGTACCTCAGTCATGATCTTATAGGCTTCATTCTTGTCTAAATAATGTAACCACATATGATTAAAGATTGCCGATATAAGACACCATCAACAAGAGCATAGGAAAGTGCTCTCTACTTCATATGATGGGCTTGAGACTACTCTTGAGGTTTGCCTTTATTTAGGTAATCCATGAATGATTGCCTCAAATCTAACTCCTTATCCTTCTTGGTGCAACCTCCCCATCAAGAGTATTTTTTGATGAGTTTGTATCAATAAGGATAACACTTGTCTGTTTGGACCTTTATTGACATGGACTCATCTTCTCTTGCCTTGGCATATGCTAACATTCTCTCTAAGGAATCTTATAACTTGCAACCTCTTAAATTTGGGCCAACAACTCTATGGTATACTTGTTGTAGTGATGGAGCTTAGGCTTTATAACCTTGTAGGACCCATCAATTTAGTTGATATCTAGCTAAGAATCCCCAAAGATGTTGATGCTTTATATTCTTAAAGTAACAAATAACTCAGGCCACAGCCTTATATTTAGCTTCATTATTTGTGCAAGGATTGGACAGATGATATGAGAATCTCATCACATTACTGTCCAGAGTTAATAGAACTATTCTTACCCTTGTCTTTCCTGGAATAGTAGATTGTGGTTCTTCTTCTCTTTTAGAGGAAGAAACACCATCAAAATACATCTCCTAGTGGTGAATGCTAGTATCCCCAAAGTTCATAAATTATTTATCGAGGAGATTATCACTAAGCTGAGAGTCAGTAAGAAGTGGGTGTGTCACTAAGAAATCACTTGTGGTTGTCCTTTCACCAAAGTAAGGTAATGTCAAACTATGAGAGGATCATCGAAGCCAATATCAGACGACAGGCCGTGTCATGAGATACTATAATGGATTGATCCTAGAGATTAAGTTCACCTTGAGAAAGCATGTAGTGTGTAGCTTTTGGAATGCAAAGATTAAACCTAGAAAATGCTTCTCAATGGGTGGATAATTTGCCTTAGTAGGGATTAGAAGATGGTTGAGGTGGTAGAGTGTCTTTTATTTCCCTCCGTCATTGGCTTGGGCCAACAAAGCACCAAGGGAGTTGTCTAATGCAATAGTGTATGAGCGGCTTGCTCGGGATAAGGGCTACTAGAATCAGTAACATAATTAGGTAATGCTTGATGTCTTCTAAGGCATGCTCACACTTATCATCTAACTTGAACTTGGCATCCTTTTAACAAGTGCTGAGAATAGCTGACTTCTTCCTGATAAATTGGATAGAAAGCATCATAGATATGCTAACCATCCTTGTAATGATCTGAGTTGAGTTTAACTTTTAGGGGGTGGAAATTCTAATATCACCTTAATCTTGTCCGAATTGATTTTGATTTCTTGGTGTCGGATAATAAACTAAAGGAATTTTTTTGAAGCTACTCTAAATGCACATTTTAGGGGGTTCATTTTAAGGTTAAATGGTCTTAACTATTCAAAAACTACTCTCAAGTCAAAGAGATGGTCTTACTTTTCTCTACTTTTGACCACGAGATCATCAACATATCACTCGACTTGATGATGTATTAGTTCATCGAAGATTCAAGTCATTTCCACTAGTATGTAGCAATGACATTTTTAAGGCTGAAAGGCATGACCTAATAGCAATAGATTATCATTGGTTCTAAAAGTAGTGTTTCTTCCATGCCATCTTTATTTAGTTATATCGGATGAGCCATCCATGAAAGAAGATTGCATGAGATGAGGCAATGTCCACCATCACTCTGGATTGGAAGTGGAAAATTTTCTTTTGGACATGCCTTATTTAAATCCATAAAATTGACAAATATGTGAATTTGGCCATTCTTTTTTCTCTTAGGATGATCTAGCTAACTAGAGGGTATTTTTCTTTTCATGAAACCCGGCATCAATTTCTTGACTTCATAAATGACTTGTTGTTCCATCTCTAATGTCCATGCTTGCTTGATGATAGTATACTTTATTATTACTAGTTTATGGACCACTACATGAGAGCCAATCAGGCATCTCTTCATTACTCCATGCAAAGCTATCCTTAAACTAAATCAATTGTATAACTAAGTCATTGGTTTCAATTTCATTTAATTAAGAACTGATGTATGTCGGGCATGGATCTTCTTCAGTTCCTAAGTTCATTTCCTTGAGCTCATCGATGGTTGACCTGATCTCTCTTCTAAACCTTGGCGGTGCAATTTTGATTTCAAAATCATCTAAATCATCTGAAGTTTCTAAGCATAGCTCTTCATATGAGTTAATGTGATTTGAGAAGAACTTATTAGGTTCTAAATGATTTGTTATGACTAAGTAGTAATCATCATCATCAATTGGACTCACTGTACTAAATTCTAGTCTTGGTCTTGGTTGAGAGCTTTTGCATTTGTTCCTCGTTATTCTTTCTAAGTAGTCTGACCTGTAGTTTGAGCAAGTATGTGGGATTAACCCTTTCTTTGCTAAATAATGAACACAAGCCAAGTACTAATCAAAAGGTAATTCTACTATACCTTTATATGAATCATCCTCTAGTTCTACATCAACTTCTTGACTTGAGGATGATGCTCCTAGAAAGAACCTCTGAGTCTTCACACCTATGGATGACTTAGGTGCTCCTTAACTAGAAAACCCTCAACTTTTTGAGTGGAAAGTTGGGTTATAGCTAAGGTTCCCAACTGATGCCTAACTGTTTCACTTATAGACTTGGATACACTTATACTTTGCTTTGGAGCCCGATCTTCATCGCTATTTGGCTCAAGTGTCACCTCAAAGGAATCTACTGAGAAGAGCTGGTTAGACTCATCTTATAAACTAGATTCTAAGTCTATATGGGTAGCAAGTGTACTCCTAGTAGCTGAGATATATCTTTTATTGGGTGGCCAATAAGGAGGTTTTCAACCCTAGACCTCTATTTCTTCTTTTCTTGGTGGAGGTCGGTCATCCCCACATATGTTTGAATGGAGTAACTATGTATGGGTTGAATCTCATGTCAGCTCCAGTTCCTCCTCCAAGTCTATTTTTGCTACCTTTTATTTTATTTTTTCTTTTCTTTTTTTTTTTGCTCTTTATTTTTCATTTTTTTTATATTTTTATTTTTAAACTTTTGCCAAGTTCATGAGAATAGACTTGTTGGTTTTGAGGTAGTAAGTTGCATCCTGTGACCTCTGAACTATAAATGGCTTGAGATCTCTTTTCACAATAGATGATCCCACCTCTCACAAACTTCATTGTGTAGAGAATGGAACTATATTGTTCTCATGTATCCATGGTCTCCAAGAAAAGTGTTGAAAGATATATCAGTCTATAATGTGAAACTTGGTGTTCCAATCATCTATCTCCAAGGGCAACACTATGGAGCCAAAGGCATGTTGACCTCACTTTTAGAGTGAAGATTCAATCTTCCCATCTTAGACTTAGGAGTCTTCTAGACACTAAGGATTTCATAGTCATAAGACATTTCTAAAAATTATGGAAACACCTAACATAAGACTTACAACTTAGAAGGGTTAACCATATGATTAGGTTATGCCTTAGGGATTAAGATAATCAACCTACCCTACAAACCAAATCCAATCCATGTGCACCTTCTCAAACCTAACCTCAAGTTCAATTCAAACATCAAATTCAAATCTAGATTCAAACCCAAATTCCAAAACCAAATGATTAAAGCCCATGATCAAATCCAAACTTGAAATAATTCCTAAGCCATATGATCTATCCCATGGACTTACCAAAATTTTAATCCAAATCAATCTAAAATCAATTGATTTTCTCATAATCAATTTATATCTTCAATCATCTTTCTAAATATAAATCAAATGTACATTCAAATGATCAAAACTAAATCAAACTAAATGAAATTAAATCAATTAAATCAAAACCCTTATTAAAGCCTATCCCATGGACTTAGCTAAATATTAATCAAGTCAACATCAATTTATTTTCTTAAAATCAATCATATTTTCAATCATCTTTACAAATTTAAATGAAATATACATTTAAATCATCAAAACTAAATCAAACCAAATCAAAATCCAAAGCCACATGACTCATAGACTTTTAGCCAAATTTCATTCCAAAACCCAAATTCAATTGATTTTCTCATGAATAAATCATACCCTTCAATTATATTCACAAATATAAATGAAATCTACAATCATCAAGCCATACCAAAATCAACCCAAGTCAAACCCAACTTAACCCTTTTTACTTGAAATGTTCAAATGAACTAATACCCATTTGAAACCAACCCAATTGCAATTGAATTTATATATCAATCCCAAATCCATATATAAACTCAATCAAATCAAACCAAAAAAGCCAATTAAACCCAATTCTCCACTTGACCCAAAGTTGCCAATTTGACCTATTTGAGCAAAGTTCTAATCCTACCCAAATTGGATTGAACCAAGCCCATCAAAATCTTACATCATTATTATTTATCACATTAGGTTGATCAATTTTCATCAATTGGGTCAAACCAAGTCAACTTGGTTGATTTGACCAGTCAAACCCTTAACCCATGAACCCAAATACCTAGCCAAATCCCTTGAAACCAATGATTCATACCAAATCAAAATCAATATTTGAATATGACTTGACCTTTAATTGAGTCAAACCAAGCCCAATTGGCTCTCTTGACTTAAGTTGACCCAAATTTACTTAAAAGACCAATTGGGTCAAATCAAAATATAAACCAAATTATTTGCAATCAATGGCTCAAGTTCATTCCAAATCGATTGTTAAACTTGGCCAATGCCATGATTGGACCCAATTAAACCCAACTGAGCTACTTAGCCCAAATTGACCAATGTTTCAAGTTGGCAAAAATTAAAACCAAATCCAAATTAATTGAAACCAAATCCTACAATAATCTTCAATTGGTTAACTAAACCAAAACCAACACCAAACCCAAGCCATTTTGGCCAATTTGGTCAAATTATTAACTTAACCCATTCGACCCAAATGAATTTAAATGAGGCAAAATCAAATCTAAGCCAAACTAAAACCAAACAAACATCCCAAATGATCATATGAACTTGAATCAACCCTTGGTGTGACCCAATTTATTGGTCAAGATCTAACCAATTTGACCTAAATGAGTCCAATTGAGCCAAACTTTGACTCCAATTGACTTGAAATTTGGGCTAATCCACTTTTGGTTCATTTCAAATCTACCAAATCAAATCCACCAAATGATCATTTTACCCTTAGGTTAAAAAATCACCCATGTGTGGTCATTCTTTGGCCTCTTGGTATTCTCCCAATGGTCCACTGCACCTAGGACCTTATTGGTGGTTGGGTCAGCCATGACCAATGGGAGGTGAAATCACCCTCCCATTGGAGCATTTGAAACCCATATGATTCCTCCTTGGCACCACCTCCACACCTTCAACCAACCAAGGGCCAACTCACCTCCTCCTTGTCACCCATGACCGTTGAGTTGGCAGACCATTAGAAGCCAAACTGATCCCACCATCCGATCAGGTATACACCCCTTGTTTCCACTCAAACACACAAAAATCATTCCTCAGACCCATAACTACCCAAGATGAGCCATTATAGCCATTACCTAAACTCCCAATCTCATTCCTCAATCAGAAAATACCATTGTCATCCGTCCAGAAATAGGACACTCCTATTTCCAACCAAACTTCACAATTTGTCCATCATACTCAAATTAAGTGTGCACCTTCCCTAGGCCTCATCGAGTAATAAAAAGCCATCTCCTAAGCTTCACAAGCACCAGAGGTTGGACTTCGATCAAAGTAGAGCTCGAAATCATTGCATCATGGCCTTTTGAGTGAACGTTGAGGAATTGATCTAATTACTGCTTAATAGGGCTTCATCTCCACTAGATGAAGCTTTCACAATCATTCGAGCCATCGATCTTGAGATCTGATGAGGCATGCTTCCAAAATTGATCCTTAGGAAAAATGGGTTGGAGCTTTTTGAAAAAGACTTCCATCTCATGTGATCTTGATTGTTGGATCCCTTCTGATTGATGTCATGAAGGTGTGGGATCATTTTGTAGTTGATTCGAGCTCGAGTAAGCTTGGATCAATGGTGAACAGACTCCATTCTACTTCACTCGCATGACGATAGATCACGCATTTTCCATTCCACATGATCAAAATGGACAATCATGATTAGATCTACTAGATCGATATGATGTAATATTATTAAGCCGTGGGATTAATCATTTGATCTTAGATCGACAGAAAGCACGCCTTCGCCACACATAGTGGGATAAGTTTTAAGTAGTAAAACGCATGCCATGTGTCGTCTGTGCCACATGTTGCCAATAAGATTAGGCTTTAATTATGCTTAATTAATCATTTTTAATGGCTAAAACTTCTAAAAATAATAAAAAGTCATAGAGAAATAAAAAAATACAAATAAATACTCATTTTAAAGGTATTTCAGAGGAAAATTAATGAAAAATAATATTAACTAATTTTGAATAGTAATTATGGTATAATTAAAGTTTAATTACAAAATTTAATTAGCTTAATTACTCCTTAATTACTTGAGCAATTAATCCCAAATTTTGTTGGTTAATTTAATGGGATGACCTCTGCCTCCCATGATTTTCATGGGATTTATTGCTCACTTAATTGGGAAATTTGACCAATTAAACTTAACTACTCTTTTAAGTTACTTAATGATTAATTAATCCCATGAACAGTAATAAATTGGTTAATTAAGTGTATTAATCAATGTTCAACAGTAAGTCAACTAAGGAATAAGGTTGGGACCCCTTTTCCTAAGATCATTTCTCCCTTTTTTAAAATAAAATTAATTAAGATTTAACTAATTAATTAAATCACTTAATCAAATTAAAATCATAATCATCGACCTCAATTAATTAAAGCATGGGGTAGATCTTAGGTGTTTAATAACTAAAGGAGTTTAATGAAATTATAGTTAGAAATGGGTGTGAAAACCATAGTAATTAATTGTATCATTAAATTAACTATTAATCATAAGCTAATTGCATTAGGCCCTTTTATTTCCTAGGATCATTTGCAAGTTTATTTTTTCATATCATGTTTTGTTAATTACTTTAAGTGACATAGATAAAAAAATTAATTCATCTAATTAAACTTAATTAACCCATAAAATCAACTTAATTACATTTCTTTAAATTAAATAATATCACTAATGTGGGAATGGGCAAGTTATGATTTTTTATTCTTTCTTTAAATCAAATCAAATCCAAAACATAATTAATGAAGAAGCTTTGGTTTGCTTTAAATAATCTGATTTGATTTGATTATTCTTAAGAACTAGTTTGGTTGAATGAATCATATGCTTATATTTGAATGAATCACATGCTTAACAACTAGTTTGGCTAAATGAATCACATGATTTCTATGAATGTTGAGTTCTCTTCCTTCTATTCATGTGTTGATTTATATAATATTGAATAGTAATGGGTATATAGTATGGACATCCTAGGAACGCGAGGATTTAGCTAGCCCTAAGGAGATCATTTGATTACCTCACTTGTTAGTTTTAACATTTGATTTCATTCTTATGTATTTCAATATTAGAATTTGGATAGAAATTTAATTAATATATATAAATGATTCAATCAAATAAAAATATACAATCTTTGAATGGTTTTCTTTCCCACATTTATGTATACATCCATGCGTGTCCAAGAAAAGTAAATATATAGTCTAGACATCCTGGGAATATGAGGCTTTAGTTAGCCCAAATGAGGTCATTTGATTTCCTCACTTCTCTAGTTTAACAATGACACATACTTGCCTACATCTTTTTTCATGTATATATATGATTAGTGAATGAAAAAATACCATTTTACATTAAATTGCATTCATTTAAAATTAATTATGTTGTTATGAATTTATATATGTTTGAATGCAAATGAATATATCATCGAGAGGTGTTTTATTATTACCTCACTTCCTTGGTATAACAATGGCACATGCCTATCTAATTTCATTCTTATGTCATTTTTGTATAAGAATTTAAAGTTTTAAATTAATATGTTTAAATAATTCAATCAAATAAAATATAAATTCTAAACATACACATTCATTCATCTTTTAAGTAAAATATGTTTCATGTATAGATATACTTAGGATTAAATCATATGCATGTTACATGTGATGGAAAGGAATTATTTAACATATGTCATGTGGTAAAAATTCAATTAAATTAATCTTAAGATGCCTTTCATTTTGAATATGATTATTTAAAGTGAACCTTAACTTTTTTAATTAATTAATGTTTAGAGAGTGAAGGTAGGATGAAATAGGGAAATCCTCTTTTCCTCTCTTTATAACACTTAGTTGCTAGTGTAATAAAATGAAACAAAAGAAAACATAAATTAAAATTCTCAAATCAATTAAAGCCTTCTGAAATCAACCTTTCATGTTAAATTGAATCCTTCTTCACATAGAAAATACAACACTATTGCCTTACAAGACTTACCACACAAGCCTTAATAAACACATTAGAATTAAGTCACCACTTATAACTCTAAGTTAGGATGGTGTATGATGTGATGTATGATTTGTGTTATGATGCATTATTTTAGATTGGATGTTATGGTGTATGCTTCGTAGACTGGATGATAGGCCAATATTAACCAAATCATGTTTTCTGCAAGGGATTATGCTTAAGGGATGCTTAAAAATAAAATTGAAAGCTCTTTTTGCTAGTTTCTTAAATCATTAAGCGTAATAAAAGTCAGGATAGGTGGGCTTAGTTACCCATGTGTAAGTATAAATTATAAATTACTTAGATTAAATGTATATTTAGCTAACCTCTACTTTTCAGGTGCAATTAGATTTACTTTTCATACATAAATGTAGGGAGTGTGTTTAGGACTTTAATCTCTTTCTAATTAAATAACTACCCTAGCTATCTTGTAATTCATAAGACCGGACTACAGGGTTTTAAAATCATAGGAGGAGTTAGCTAACAATTTTTTCTCTCATATGGAGGTTAACCTATAGGTCCACCTATTGCTTAGATTTAGGTTGTGCTTTAGCTTGTACTAAAGCTCTCTAGATTTAAGATCTGAGGTAGCTATTTCATTCAAGCTACCAGCATAAATCCTCACCTCTTAGGAATTTTTGACAACCTTGTGTTGGTGGATTATAAGGCTTAGTAATTTAATTAAATTTCAACTTAAAACATATAAATCTCTTCAACTTCAAAATTATAAATTAAAACCATAGGATAGATTGGAATGCTCACAAGGCTTCCTAGTATCATGAGCATTTAATACTTATTTCATTTAGACTCCAAAAATAAGTCTTCTCCTTGAACTTTCCCAATTCATTTTCCAAATACAACCAATCCTTTAATAGTCTAACCTTGAAATCTTTGGAGATGATAATTTGTCAACTTTAATCGAGTATTCTAGGAAATTTTATTTCTTAAGATGCAATTAACTATGGAGTCTTGCCTCCATAGTGAACATAAGAACTTGGTTTAATATAAACCTTACTTTTTTCATCCATGTAAAGTAGGGGGAAAATATTTGGTACATTCAAAGATCCATCATGCCTTAGGAGTCCTTATTTCATGATTAGGTCCATTGTAGGGTGATGCCTCTATCTTTTGAGATAGTACATCATACCTCAATGTTGTACCTGATTACCTCCAAAAGTACCCTTGATATGGTGTCCCCTTCCCCCCCAACATCCAAAATAAATGCCACAAGGCCCTCTCTCCTTGTCCATTGAATCATATCAACATCATCCTTTCATTTTAGAGTTTGGAGATGTCAATTCTTAAGTAAGCAAGGCTTTTTAGACTCATAATGTTGACTAATACACCTGGGTCTACCAGAACCATGGATAGCATATATCTGCGAACATGCACTGTAATGTAAAGAGGTGGTTGTGTACGGTCGTCCCTAGGAGTAAGTCTTCATCACTGAATGTAACTTCTAAGATGTCCTTCGAGTGGTAAGCCTCTTCTTTAGTAGCAGTTAGTTGAGCTAAGCATATATCTCGATCTAGTAAGGCCTTGATTAAAGATTCCCTCATTTCTTTGGATAAGACAAGGGCATCATATATGCTTAACTTAGCTGGAAACTTTCTAAGGTGAGCAGGATGTTGTAATCAACTTTGGCTTGGTCCTTCACAAACATATCATCTATGGAGAATCCTATGGAGGGGCTATCTGCTCACTTGAACCAATGACTGCTTAGTCTTATCCTGAGGTGCTATCCTAGGAGGTAGAACTTTTCCACTGCATAGGTTGACTTCAGTGACTTCTTGGAAAGATGAGCTTGTGGAAAGTTCTACCTTCTCTCAGCTATAGCTTCTCCTATGGGATCCTCGTGAGTTGACTCAAAGTCAATCTCAAGAGGTGAACTGATTGATTGAAGGATTGTGCAACTCAGAATGAAAGAAAGGATTGGAACTACTAGAGCTATTATTTTTATTTATACTCGGAGACCTTGAAAAAGCAATAAAATCAAGAGCATCAGAAGCAGACAATATATAAGTAGAATCAACTTTCATCATTAATTTCCTTTTGGGTGGAGGTACATGATAGATCAAGTAAAATAAGCAAGGAGTTTAATGCCCTTATTTGCAGATACAATGCTCTTCTTTGGTAGAAGAGGAGGAGTAGAAGAGGTGGTAGCTGGAGAAAATCTACTGGACTCGAATGTTGCTGCTTTCTTAGACTATCAGAGCAAGTATGAGCTACTGCTAGGTTGTCACCCTCCCCAAGTTATCCTTTGTAACTAGCAAACTTTCCTTCGTGTTGTAGGTTTGAGATATTTCAGGAACCCTAAATCCAAAACCATAAATCCTAAACCCTAAACCCTAAATCATAAACCCCATACCTAAACCCCAAACTAATCTTAAACCCAAACTCAATAAACCCAAAATAAACCTAAATAAAACCAAAAAATAAAATAATAACCTAAACTAAATAAAATAAATAAAAAATAAAAACATAAACTAAAATAAATACTAAATTAAATAATTATAGAAATAAACCTAAATTAAAATAATTAAAATAAACTAAAATAAATAAAATTAAATTAAATAAACTAAACCTGGTTTTACTTAATTTAAAAAAATTAATTTATAGTAAACCCTAAACTAAACTACCTTGAAAAAAAACCTAAACCCAAACTCTATAAAACCTAAAATAACCCTACCTTAAACACAAGAAACCCAAAGCTAAACCCTAACCCTAAACCCTATATAACTCTAAAACTGAGCCTAATTATAAACCTAAACCCTAAAATAAAAAAAAATGAAAACTATAAATATATAAAATTTAAATAAATAAAATAAAATCTATAAACCTAAATAAAAAAATATAAACTACTAAAAAAACTAAATAAAAAACTAAAACTAAATAAATAAAATAATAAAAATAAAAATAACTAAAGATAAAATAAAATAAAATAAAATAAAAAAAAAATAAAATAAAATACAAATAAACTTAAAAATTAAAACCTAAAATAAATAAAATAATACTTAAAACTTAAACTAAAAAAAACCTATATAATAAAATAAAATAACCAAATATGATAAACTGTAAAATAAATAAAATAAATAAAACCTAAACTGAACCTAATAAAAGACCTAAACAAACACTACATAAATAAAATAAATTAAAATAAACAAACTAAACTAAAATAAAATGTATAAATAAACCTATAATAAAACCTAAACTTTAAAATAAATACCTAAAAAACCTAAAAATAAAAATAAAACCTAAACTTAAAAAATAAAATAAAAATAAAGTCAACTAAAAAATAAACCAAAACCTAAAAACAAAAAAAAAACCTAAACTAAAATAACAAAACCTAAAATAAATAAACTAAATAAATCAATATAAAAATAAACCTAAATAGAAAAAAATAAAATAAACTCAAATAAATAAAAAAATAAACTAAATAAACCTAAACTATCGGTTTACATAATTTTTTTAAAAAACATAAACCCTAATCCTAAAACCCTAAAAACCCTAAACCCTAAATCCTAAACCCTAAACCTAAACCCTAAAATAAAACCAACCCTAAAAACCCTAACCCCACAGACCACAGACTAAAACCTAAAGTAACTAAATAAATTGAAAAATAAACCTAAACCTAAAACTAATAAACTAAAACTAAACCAAAGAATGGGAAGAACTTTGGCAAGAACATCAGTTAAGCAGGCTGATAGATCTAGAAGGTGAAGGATCTGATGATCCTAGGTGGTGGTAATCTAAGAAGCTAGTGGATATGGAGGTGGTGGTTAGGGATGGTTATGGAGGTGGGAGGGAGAAATAGAGCTATGTTGTGGCGAAGGGAGATCGAGGATATATGTAGATCTACTTGAAAGGCGGGAGGTTTGATGGGAAATGGAGAAACTAAAGAGTGGTGGATTTGATATGTTGCTTATGGAAATGTGTATTTACTATATAGATGGTTCTAATTATCCAAGGTATTTTATTTTCTCTATGCATGGTCATTTTTTATCTATGTCATAAACATGTCTGAAATTTACTTGGTTGATGAAATTGAAAATGAAAGATGTTGAATCTGAATTTGTTCTTTGTTAAAACAAATAGCAAAAACCTAAAACCCTAAACTAAAGTTGAACCTAAACTAAATCAAAACCCTAAACCTAAACTTTAACTTAAAATCAACCCTAAAACTCTATAAAAACCCTAAACCCAAGGAAAACCTAAACTAAAACTAAAACTTAAACCCAAACTTATAAACTAAAATAAATTAAAACATAAACCAAAAAACAAATAAAATAAAATAAAATAAAAACATAAAGTAAAACCTAAACTACCTAAACATGAAGAAAATCATAAAAAAAATTAAACAAAATAATATAAATAATATAAACTAAATTAAAATGAAATTAAATAATAAAATAAAAATAAAATAAAAATAAACTATATAAACTACCTAATAAATGTCCTAAATAAAATCTAAAATAAATAAAAAATAAAAAAACCATAAACAAAAAAACCTAAACCTAAAATAAAAATATAAAAAATAAAAAATAATAAATTAAAATAAACCTAAACCTAAAATAAACTAAACCTAAACTAAACTAACTAAATAAAATAATTAACTAAAATTAACCTAAATCTAAACTAAAAATAAAAGTGATAAATAAACCTAAAATTAAAACTAAAACCTAAAAATAAAATAAAATAAAACCTAAATCTTAACAAAAAATAAAATAAAACTAAACTAAAAATAAAATAAAATAATAAAATAAATTAAAATAAAAACCTAACCAAATAAATAAAACTAAAATAAACATAAAATAAATAAACTAAATAAAAATAACAACAAACCTTAATCCCACTGGTGGGAATTACATGAATCCTCTCCATTGTGTCTGTGTAATTTAATTCTAATTCAAGTATACTAAGATCATTTTTATACATCTTAACCAAGTCTTTTAGGTCTACCTCTTTTCTTAACATAAATCTGCATCTACTCTCTAATTCATCGGACGGTGATGCTTTATGTGGCCAAACCTGAGCTCTCCTAATCTTTTCTACCCTTTGGAGCTACTCATTTTTTCCCAACATACTCATTTTGCATTCTATCTAAGAGTAAAGCCACTCATCCACCACGAGCATCCTCATCTGTAACACTTAACTTAGTCATATCTTCTAACATTCATCATAAGTCATTGTAGGTCTTACCACCATCTTATAAAATTTTCCCTTAAGTTTAAGTGAAACTTTTCTATCACATAATAGGTAGATGCATTCCTCCACTTCAACCATCCAACTTGAATTCTACTAATAACATCTCCATCTATTTCACCATCATTTTGAACAATAGAACCTAAATATCAGCTCACTCTTATTAAAGACTTGATCACCTAAAGTCACATACCACTAAAACTTACAACTAAAATTACACTCCATATATTCAGTTTTAGATGTACTTGCAAAACCCTTTAGACTCTAAGTTGACCTCCATAATTCAAGTTTCTATTGGACTCCCTCTCTGTTTATCAACAAGAAGAATGTCATCAACAAAAAGCATAAAGGTACATCTTCTTGTAAATGCCTCATAAATAAGAACATCCATAACTAAAGTAAAAAATATAAGGGCTTAATGTTGATCCTTGATGTAATCCAATTGAAATAGGAAAATATTTTGTCAATCCTCCTTGTGTTTGGACACAAATAGCACTCTAGTATACATACATATATGACTTGAATATATAACCATATTAATTCCTATTCTAAAACTCTCCAAAGAACATCTCTTGAGACTTTATCATAAGCTTTCTCTAAATCAATAAATATCATATGTAGATCCTTCTTACTTTCTCTATGCTTCTCCATCAAACCTCTTAACAAATGTATAGCATCCATAGTAGATCTAACTGGCATGAAACCAAACTAATTATGAGAAACTTGTATCACATAACCTATGCTCAATTACTCTCTCCCATTTTTAATGTATGGCACATTAACTTAATTCTAACTATATTGCACACTCTTTATACATCTAATCTATTGTATAAATCACAAAACTTTTTTTGCATCATATTGCTTTCTTAGAATCTCTAAGACTATATCTTTCCCAATTCTCCATTTACATCTAAACCAAGTTTATAACAATGCTTCTTATTTCTTATCTTTTTTTTGCACTCTCCCCTATTCTTATTAAAGCTTTTCCTTTTGATTCTAAACACATCTTTAGCAACTTGCTTAATTTCACTTGATATTTTTCTCATAGCGTTAGCTTCCTTATGAACATCCCAAATTCTAATTTCTTGTAGCTTGCTCTTAAAAATATTTTTATTTGTGTTCTTTAAGTGTCCCCATCTAATCCTAGGACAATAATTTAATTTATTTTTTCTCTTACAACCTTTCATCTTAAAATCTAAAACTAATAGTCGATGTTGGGTACTTAAAATTTCACTTGGAATGACCTTACAATCTTTACAATCTAAACGATCTATTTTTCTTATCAGAAAATAATCAATCAGATCCATTTTTTATAAGTAATAATATGTTCATCTCTTTTCTTAAATAAAGTATTAGCAACTACAAAATCATAAGCTAAAAAAAAATCTAGTCTACCTTCTTCATTAGTCACTCCAAATCCATAACCACCATGAATACTTTTAAAATCTTCTACCACTCTACCAACATGTCCATTTAAATCTCCCCAATAAATACTTTTCTTCAAGAGGTATCTTTTGTATTAATCCTCTAATTCATTCCAAAATTTTTTCTTCTTTTGAGCACACTCAAACTAAAATAAATTTAAACTAAATAAAAATAAAAATTAAACCTAAGTAAAAATAAATATTAAATAAATTAAAATAAAAAAATAAACTAAATAAATATAAACCTATGATTTACAAAATTTAAAAATAAAGAAAAACCATAAACCCTAAACCTTAAACCCTTAACCTAAAGCCTAAAAACTTTAAACCTAAATAACCCTAAAGCATAAACTCAAACCTAAACCTAAACCCTAAATTGTAAACCATAAACCTTAAACCTTAAATCCTAAAGTCTAACCCAAACCCTAAACCCTAAATCAGAACCCTAAACAAAAAGTAACATAAATTAAAAAATAAACCTAAACCCAACTAAACATAAACCTAAAATGGCAGAACCTTGTGGGAACATCACCATCAACTAGGCTCAATCTAGATCCATTTGGTTGAGGGAAAAAGGTGGTTATCACTATGGTTATGGGGGATCTAGAGGTGCTGGTGGATATGGAGGAAGTGGTTGGAGTAGTGATGGTTATGGAGGCAGAAGGAGTGACGGAGGTTACAGCTGTGGTGGTAGTTGATGGAGAGATCGGGGACATGATGGTGGATCTTGCTACTCACGAGGGGCAGTTCATGAACTAGAGAAAAAATGATCCGATCTTGCTTATGGAATTATGTCTTTCTTATGCAGGCTCTAATTATTTAGGGGTTTTGATTTATTCTATGTGTGCTCAATTTTTATCTATGTCATCGTCTGTGTCTTAAAAAACTTGGTGTTACTTGGTTGATGAAATCAAAAAGAAGAAATGTGGAATCTAAATTATTCTCTGTTAAAAAATACCAAAAACTCTAAACTAAAACCTAAATCCTAAATCTAAAACCTAAACCCTAAACCCTAAAACCCTAAACCTAAACCTAAACCTTAAACACTAAAACCTGAAACCATAAACCTTAAATCCTAAAACCTAAACCCTAAACCCTAAACCCTAAACCCTAAACCTTAAACCCTAAACCCTAAACCCTAAACCCAAAATGAACCTAAACCGTAAACCCTAAAAACCCAAAACCAAAACTAAACTAAAATAAAATACAAAGATAAACTAAACCTAAACTTAAATCTAAACCTAAACCAAAAGAGAAAATTAAATAAAAAACTAAATTAAAATAACATAAATAAAAAACTAAACTAAATTAATAAAATAAAAAATTAAACTTAAAATAAAAATAAAATAAACTTAAAATAAAATAAAATTCAAACTATATAAAACCTAAACCTAAAAATAATCCTAAATATAAAACCTAAAAATAAATAAGAAATAAAACCTAAACCCTAAACTAAAAAAATGTTATCCTAAATTATAAATAAAATAACCCTAAACCTAAACTAAAATAAACTAAACTAAAATAAATAAAACTTAAACATAAACCAAAAAAATAAATGAGCTAAACTAAATAAAATAAAATAAACTAAAAATAAAACTATACCAAAGCTAAAAAAATAAAACCTAAAAATAAACCTGAAATAAAAACCTAAAACCTAAAGCCTAAACCTAAAAAAATATAATTAAAAACCTAAACCTAAACCTAAAAATAAAAAATATAACTTGAACATAAATAATAAAATAAAAATAAAAATAAAGTACAAAATTAACATAAACCTAAACCTAAACTAAAATAAATAAATCTAAAATAAATAAACTAAACTAAATAAAAAAATTTACCTAAATAAAAATAAAAAATTAAAATAAACTAAAATAAATAAAAAAAGAAATGCAATAAAGTAAATAAACCTAAAACTCTACACTTAATATAAAAATATCTCTAAAAAAACAAAACATGCCTAAACAACCCTAAACTAAACCCTAAAAATAAAAACTCAAACCCTAAACCCCCAATTTAAACCATTAATCTAAACTTTAAACACTAACCTAAACTTTAAAACCCTAAACTCAAAACCATATCTTAAACCCTAAACTCTAAACTTTAAAATAAAACCTTAATGCAAACCTAAACCCTAAACTATAAACCTAAACCAAACTAAACTAAAACTCTAAACCACTAAATCAAAGCTTCACTAAAGCTAAACCTAAAGCCTAAATACAAACCCTAACTCTACAAACCTAAACCTAAACTAAAGTAACTAAATAAATTAAAAATTAAGCAATCCTAAACCTAATAAACCCCAAGAATGGGCGAGAACCTTGACGGCAAGAACATCATCACCGGGCTATCTATCTCGTGGAGGTGAGAAACGGATGTCTCATAGTGGTGATGGGGATCAAGGTCCTTGGATATGGAGGTGGTGGTAGGAGGCAAGTGGTTATGGCAGGAGGAGTGATGGAGGTTACAACCATGGTGGTGGTCAAGGAGAGATCATATGATGGTGGATCCTACTAGAGGGGTGGTTGATGAGAAAGAAAAGAAGCGTTTGATCGATCTGCTTATCGAATTATGTCTTTATTTTATAGATGGTTCTAGTTATCTAGGATTTTTTTTCTCTATGCATGCTCATTTATTATTTATCTCATCGCTTGTGTCTTAGAAAACTTGGAGTGTTACTTGGTTGATGAAATTGAAAAGAAGAAATGTTGAATCTAAATTTATTCTCTATTAAAAAATACAAAAACCTTAAACCCTAAACTAAAACCTAAACACTAGACCTAAAACCTAAAACCTCCCTAAACCCTAAAAAGAATAAACCCTAAACCCTAAATCCTAAATCCTAAACCCTAAACCGTAAACCCTAAACCCTAAAATTTAAACCCTAAACCAAAAACCCTAAACCCTAAACCCCAAACCCTATACTTTAAACCCTAAACCCTCATCTAACCCTAAATAATAAACTCTAAACCCTAAATCCTAAAAAGCTAAAAATATAAACCTAAGCTAAATAAAATAAATAAAAAAAATCTAAATCAAAATAAAATAAAATAAAAAAAAACCTAAAGAAAATAAAATAAAAATAAAACTAAACTAAAATAAAATATATAAAACCTAAACTAAACTAAATAGAAAAAAACAACAATAATAATAACAACAAAACAATAATAACAACAACAACAACAACAAGCCTTTTCCCATGTGGGAGGTTACATGAATCCTTCATCTCCATTTTGTCATTATGCATCAAATTCTCATTTAACTAAGTTTATTATTATATATCTTAACCATGTCTTTTTCTCCTCACCTTTAGGAAAATTTAATGCATTTACTCTCCTAAAAGGGTCATTAGACCGCCGACGCTTTATCTGGCAAAACCATCTATGGCGACTCTCTCTTTTCTTATCTACCACTGGAGCTACTCTAACTTTTTTCCAATCATACTCATTTGACATTTTATCTCTAAGAGTAAACCCACTCATCCACCTAAGCATCCTCATCTCTGCAACACTTAACTTAGTCTCAAGCTTCTCTTTTACTGGCTAACATTTTGCACCATAGATCATTGCAGGTCTTACCACCATCTTATAAAATTTTCACTTAAGTTTAAGTGGTACTTTTCTATCACACAATAGGCCAGATGCATTCCTCCACTTCAACCATCAAATTTGAATTCTACTAATAAAATCTCCATCTTTTTCACCATCATTTTGAATAATAGAGCCTAAATATCTGAATTGCTCACTCCTTTTAATGACTTGTTTACCTAATGTCACAACACTCCCACTATAACTTCTACAGCTAAAATTACACTCCATATATTCAGTTTTAGATCTACTTAAATGAAAATCATTAGATTCTAAGGTTGACCTCCATAATTCAAGTTTCTCTTGGACTCCCTCTCTAGTCTTATCAACAAGAAGAATGTCATCACCAAAAAGAATACACCATGATACATCTTCCTGTAAATGCTAGAAAGAACGTCCATAATAAAAGAAAAAAGATAAGGGCTTAAAGCTGATACTTGATGTAATCCAACTGAAATAGGAAAATATTTTGTCAATCCTCCTTGTATTTGGACACAAGTAATAGCTCTAGTATACATATTCTTAATGACTTGAATATAACCAATATTAACTCTTTTATTTTCTAGAACTCTCTAAAGAACAACTCTTCAAATTTTATCATAAGCTTTCTCTAAATCAATAAATATTATATGTGGATCCTTCTTGCTTTCTCTATTCTTATCCATTAAACCTCTTTACAAATGTATAGCATCCATAGTAGATCTACCTGGCATGAAATAAAATTGGTTGCGAGAAACTTTTATATCACATCGTAACCTAAGCTCAATTACTCTCTCCAATAATTTTAATGTGTGACACATTGACTTAATTCCTCTATAATTTGCACTCTTTTGCATCACTTTTATTCTTAAATATAGGAATCAACAAACTCTTTATCCACTAATCTAGCATCTTTTTAGTCTATAAAATAAGATTAAAAAGATTTGTAAGCCATGAAATTACTTGATCTCCAAAACTTTTCCACACTTCTATTGGAATATCATCAGGTCCTACTATTTTTCAACATTTCAATTTCTTTAATGCTTCTCTAACTTCAAATTGACTAATACGATGATTAAAACAAAATTCTCTATTTTTGTTTAAAGTATTAAAGTTGCTAAAATCAATCATTTTTTTAGATCCTTCATTGAAAGGTTTATCAAAATACCCCATCCACTTACTTTCAATATCCTTTCCTAAGAAAAGCACTTAAAGATTTTCATCCTTAATACACTTTAGTTCAGCTAGATCTTTACTTCTCCTATCTCTTTGGTTAGCTAACTTATACATACATCTTTCACCTTCTTTGATATGTAATCTATTGTATAATTCACTAAAAGCTAATTTCTTTTAATCATATATTGCTTTCTTTGAATATCTACATGCCACTTAATATTTTTCCAATTCTTTGAGTTTTTACATCTAAACCAAGTTTTATCACAACACTTCTTATTTTTTATCTTTTTTTGCACATTCTCACTCCACCACCAACTATTTTTATTAAAGAAGCTTTTCTTTTGATTCTCAAAGCACAGTTTTAGCAACTTGCTTAATTTCACTAACTACATTTTCCAACATAACATTAGTTTTCTTATGAACATCCTAAATTCTCAGCTCTTGTAGCTTGCTTTTAAAAATATTCTTATTAGTATTTTTGAAGTCCCCACATCTAATCCTAGAATAATAATTTAATTTATTTTTCATCTTCCAATCTTTCATCTTAAATTCTAACACTACTAATTTATATTAGGAATTTAAACTTTCACTTGGAATGACCTTACAATCTTTACAATCTAAATGATCTATTTTTCTTATCATAAAATAATCAATCGTGTTTTACTAGATCCATTTTATAAGTAATAATATGCTCATCTCTTTTCTTATATAAAGTATTAACAACTACAAAATCATAGGCTAAAGCTAAATCCAATATATTCCAACCTTCTTCATTAGGCACTCCAAATCCATAATCACCATGAATACTTTTAAAATCTTCTGCCACTCTATTAACATGTCCAATTAAATCTCCTCCAATAAATATGTTTTCTTTAAGAGGTATCTTTTGTATTAATCCCTCTAATTCATTCTAAAATTTTTCTTCTAAGCCTACATCCAAACCTACTTTAGGAGCATAAATGCTTATAACATTGATAATCTTAGTATCAACAGTAATCTTTAAAGCTATAATTCTATCTCTGCATCTATTACTATTTATAACATTATTCTTCAAACTATTATCTATAATCACAAGTACGCCATTTCTAATTCGACTTAAACCTGAATGCAAAAGTTTAAAACCTAAACTATCAATCTCCTTCGCTTTCTCCCCAACCCATTTAGTTTCTTGAACGCATAAAATATTTATCTTCCTATTAATTCTATTAGTTTACCTGTAAGAGTACCTATATTCCAAGATCTTAACCTAATTCTAGTTTAATGGGATGGAGGGATGGTGGGCACTAGGGGCACGTGCCCCCACAGGCCTCTAGTATGAAATCAGGATACTGGATACGGGATACATTGGATTTAGGTTTTAGTTTCAAAACCATCAGCTTTTTTCCCACCCTCGTTGTGTTTTTACTTCTCTACATCTCATGAATTTGTGTGTTTTTGCTTCTCTAAATCTTGTAAATCCATCACCAGATCGACTCAGACTTATGAAGCCTCAAGCCGGTCAAGGTAACCCTCATCGCACTTCTGCTTGTCCAAATCCCATAAATCTTTCTACAGGTCATCAGATTTAGGCCATGTTTGAAACCATCATCTTTATACAATTCTACTCCTTTGCTTGTGTTTTGCAACTTAATGGGCTATTTGGCTGCAATATTTGAGCAAGATTTAAGCCAGATTTAACTTAAATCTAGCCACACAGTATTTTTGGATAAGTTAAATTGGCTAATTTTGTAATCCCATTAAAGCCACTTTCACAAGTTAACTCCAAATTTGCTAAATCCTGTTGGTAGGCAGTTTATGTGATTTAGAAAAGCATAAGCGCGAGAAAGAGGGTTGGAGGGGAGACGAGGATTAACTTCAGGACACCTCCCTTCTCTTTTTTTGTAATAAAGACATAGGGTTTCGAATACCAAAATCCATCAATATCTTCCCTTTTTCGTTTTATTATTTTTATTTTGATTTATTTTTAATTTAATTTTAATTTATTTAAATAATGATTAATTAATATATCATCTTAGATTAATTATAATTTAATGAAATTAGATGTTAATGATATTGGTTGATTATTTTATGATTAATTAATAGATTTATAATCAATTGGTGTATTATATTATGATAATTGAATTTAATTAATATACTTATAATGTGAGAACCCTTGCTTATTTAACACTGCACCTGGGAGTCAATCGGCCATTGCATTTTTCATTGTATTAGCCATACATGCCATTTCTGGGACTCTAGCATTAACACAATATTTTAAAAGATTCATGGCATGATTAATTCGGCAAGTTTTACATATATAAAATTAAAACTAAACCTAAATTTAAAATAATACAAACCTAAAATAAAATAAAATAAAATGAAATAAAAACTTAAACCTAAAAAATAAACTGCAAAATAAATAAAAAATAAAACTTAAACACCAAATTAAAAAAACATAAACTTAAAATAAAAATAAAATAAACCTAAACCTAAACTAAAATAAACTAAACTAAAATAAATAAAACCTAAACCTAAACCTAAACCCTAAATAAAATAAAATATACTAAAAATAAACCTAAACATAAACTAAAAAATAAAACCTAAAAATAAACCAAGAATATAAACCTATAACCTAAACCTAAAAAATAAAATTAAAAACTCAAACTAAACCTAAAATAAGAAATAAAACCTAATCCTAAAAAATAAAAATAAAATAAAACTAAACTAAAAAATAAACTTAAACCTAAACCTAAACCTAAAAATGAAAACCCTAAAATAAAAAACTAAACTAAAATAAATAATCCTAAAATAAATAAACAAAACTAAATAAAAATAAAATAAACCTAAATAAGAATAAAATAATAAAATAAATTAAAATAAATAAAAAATAAACTAAAAAACCTAAACTTACGAGTTTACTTAATTTGAAAATAAATAAAATTAAATTAAAAATAAAAAAATAAAAAAATCTTAACCCTGAACCCTAAACTTACAAACCTAAATCCTAAACCCTAAACTCTAAACCTTAAAACAATAAACCCTAAACCCCAAACTCTAAACACAAAACCCTAAAACCTAAACCTTAAACCTTAAACCTTAAACCTTAAACCTTAAACCCTAAACCTTAAAACCTACAACCCTAAACCCTAAATCGTAAACCCTAAATCCTAAAAACTTAAAAACCTAAAACTAAACTAAATAAAACCTAAAAAATATATATATAAAAAAAATCTAAACCTCAATAAAATAAAATAAAATGAAAACATAAATTAAAACCTAAACCTATGCCTAAATCTAAATGTAAAAATAAAATAAAATAAAATATAAACTAAAAGAAAATAAAATAAATAAAATTTAAACTGAACTAAAAAATAAAATAAACTTAAAAAAAACCTAAATAAAGTAAAAAACAAAATGTAAAATAAAATAAAATAAACCAAAATAAAATAAAATAAAATAAATAAATAAACACAGACCTAAAAAAATAAACCTAAAATTAAAACCTAAAAATAAATAAAAAATAAAATGTAAACCCAAAACTAAAAAAAAAACCTAAACCTAAATTTAACAAAATATAGTAAACCTAAACCTAAAGTAAACTAAAATAAATAAAACCTAAACCAAAACCTAAAATAAACTAAACCTCAACCCTAAACTAAATAAAATAAAATAAACTAAAAATAAATCTAAACCTAAACTAAAAAAATAAAACATAAAATAAAAACCTAAAACCTAAACGTAAAAAATTTAAATAAAAACATAGAGCTAAACCTAAAAATAAAAAATAAAACCTAAACCTAAAAAATAAAATAAACCTAAACCTAAACCTAAAAAAATAAAATAAAAAACCTAATCTAAAATAAATAAACCTAAACCTACTGGTCAACTTAATTTTGAAAAAAGAAACACTAAACCCTAAAACAAACCCTAAACCCTAAAAAAACCCTAAACCCTAAACCCTAAAGTAATACTAAATCCTAAATTGTAAATTGTTAAACCTATTAGTTTTTTGTTTGTGTGCCTTTCTTGCGATTGTTTTTATTATTTGTCTTGTTATCTGTCTTACTGGGCTCTTTATCTTTCTATCTTTGGCAAGTTTTTCTACACTTATGGATTTGTTTTTCTTTCGCCTTGATTGGGTTTGGAGACTATTGTTTTTCTCTTCCTATTTTCAGGCTATTTTGGATGCTTCTGGCTTGATGATTGTTGTTGGTCTTGATATTGATGTTTCTGTGTTTGAAGACTTTGATCTTCTCTTGTTGAGGTGGTTGGCTAGAAGGATTAGTTGGATGGTTGTTTGGACTATTTGTTTTAGCTGGCTGGACTGGTTGGAGGAGTGGCTATGTTTGCTATTTTTTCATTCTCCTTTTGTGATTGCTCTAGGAAACTATTGGTTGTCTTTCTATGATGGTTTTCTTCTAGTTTCCTCTTGGTTGGTCTCATCTCTCTTGGCTACAGTAGAACCCCCTCTTGCTGTTAAGCTAGAATTTTCTATTTGGTGGCTAGACGATCTAAGCACTTATGGTTTTCCTTTTTGCTCTTGTCTATCTCTTTTTAGTGCTATTACCCATATCATGATGGTTGCTCCTCTTGAATTGGTTATTCCCTTTTGGTGGTCGTTGTCATGGTGTTCCTTTTATTTTGCTACTATCATTGCGAGTTGCTTAACTACTCCTTTTAAGCTTGAATGTTGTGGTGGATTGGTATTTACTATATTTGCTATTTTCGTGGATTGACTTTGTTGGAGGACCGTATTTGGATTATATGTGACACGAGGTATGCTGGCAATGATGGCCTTCATGTTTCCCACTCTTTCTTCTTTTGGTTGGTCAACATCTAATTGTAACCCATCTCTTGAAGAATGGATGCTTACATATAGTGTTGCTCCTTGAGATGATTGTATTTGAGCCTGAGCCTTTTCTTCACTTTACTCCATTTATCTACTTTTACTCTTTATGCTTAATTAATTATACTCATTCTTTCAAAAGTATGTTGCAGATATCTTTTATAAGCTGGAAGAATCTTTCAGCTGGATCCTACTGGCATCAAAAGGACCAGATAAAGTTGGTAGTTGCTTACATGGATTTTATTTTGTTATTTATTTGGCTATTTTTCTTCTCCTCTAACCCTAAATCCGAAAAACCCTAAACCTTAAAACCCTAAACCCTAAACCCTAAAAACCCTAAACCTTAAATCTTAAAACCTAAACTAACCATAAACCCTAAGCTAACCCTAAACTAACCTTAAACCCTAAAATCTAAACCCTAAACCCAAAACCGAAAACCCTAACCCTAACCTTAAACCCTAAACACTAAACCCTAAACTCTAAAATCCTAAACCCTAAACCTAAACCCTAAACCCTAAACTAAGCCTAAACCTAAACCCTAAACTATAAAAACTCTAAAGCCTAAACCCTAAACCCTAAACCTTAAATCCTAAACCCTAAACCCTAAAGCCTAAAGCCTAAGCCCTAAAGCCTAAACACTGACCCTAAACCTTAACTCTAAACCAAAAACCATAAAACCCTAAACCATAAAACCTAAAACCTTAAACCCAAAATTATAAACCCTAAAAACCTAAAACCTAAACTAAATAAAACCTAAAAATAAAATAAATAAATAAAGCTAAACCTAAATAAAATAAAAAATAAAATAAAATAAAAACCTAAACTAAAACCTAAACCTAAAAATAAAATAAAATAAACTAAAATAAACTAAAAGAAAGCCTAACTAAACTAAAAAAATAAAATAAACCTAAGAATATAAAAACTTGAATAAAATAAAAACTAAATGTAAAATAAAAATAAAATAAACATAAAATAAAATAAAATTAAAACTAAATAAAAACCTAAACCTAAAAAAATAATCCTAAAAATAAATATAAAATAAAACCTAAACCCTAAACTAAATAGAAAACATAAACCTTAAATATAAATAAAATAAACAAAATAAAATAAACCTATACCTAAACTAAAATAAACTAAACTTAAATAAATAAATCATAAACGTAAACCTAAAATACACTATACATAAAACCTAAACTAAATAAAATAAAATAAACTAAAAAAAACCTAAACCTAAAAATAAACCAAAAATAAAAACCAAAATCATAAACCAAAAAAATAAAATGAAAACCTAAACCTAAACCTAAAAATAAAAAATAAAACTTAAACCTAAAATATAAAGTACACATAAAACTAAACTAAAAAATAAACATAAACCTAAACTGACCCAAAAAAATAAAGTAAAATAAAAAACCTAAACTAAAATAAATAAACTAATCTAAAATAAATAAACTTTAAATAAAATAAACTAAAATAAATAAAAAATAAACTAAATAAACCTAAACCTATAGGTTTACTTAATTTAAAAAAAATCGTAAACCCTAAATCCTAAATCATAAACCATAAACCCTAAACCTTAAACACTAAAACTAACCCTAAACCATAAACCCTAAACCTATAACCCAAAACCTAAACCTAAACCTAAAAATAAGATAAAAATAAAACTCAACAAAAAATAAATCTAAACCTAAACCTAAACCTACAAAATAAACTAAAATATAAAACCTAAACTAACATAAATAAATTAAAATAAATATAATAACAAATTAACATAAATAAAAATAAAAAAATTAAATAAACTAAAATAACTAAATAAACAGAAGAAGAAATGTTGAATCTGAATTTGCGATCTCTTAAAAATAAAAAATAAAAAAATACAAATACCCAAAACCCTAAACCTTAAACTAAAACTTGAACCCTAAACGTTAAACCTAAACCCTAAACCCTAAACCCTAAAAACCCTAAACCCTAAACCCTAAACACTAAACCCTAAACCCTAAACCCTAAAACCTAAACCTTAAACCCTAAACCATAAATGTTAAACCCAAAAAAGAGAAAACTTTAAACACTGAAACCCAAACCCTAAACCCAAAACTAGCCCAACACCTTAAACCCTAAATCCTAAAGCTTAAAATGTTAAAAACCTAAACCTAAACTAAATAAAACTTAAAAATAAAATCAATAAAAAGATCTAAACCAAAATAAAATATAATAAATGAAACAAAATAAAAAACATAAACTAAAACCTAAACCTAAAACTCAGAAGAAAGTAAAAAACTAAACTAAAATAAAACAAATAAAAACCTAAACTAAACTAAATAATAATAAACCTAAATAAGATAAAAATTAAACCTAAAATAAAAATATAATAAAGCAAAAATAAAATAAAATAAATGCTAAATAGAAACCTATACCTAAATAATAAACCTAAAAATTAAACCTAAAATTAGATAAAAAATAAAACCTAAGCCCTAAACTAAAGAAAAACTAAACCTAAAAAAAAATAAAAATAAACATAGACCCATTAGTTTACTTAATATTTTAAGAAAAAAAACCCTAACCCTAAACCCTAAACCCTTAAAACCTAAAAACGCAAACGTAAACTAAACAAAATCTAAAAATAAAACAAATAAAAAATTTAAATCTAAATAAAATAAAATAAAATAAAAACCTAAATAAAAACTTAAACCTAAACCTAAACCTAAAAATAAAATAAAATAAAAAATAATAACTAAACTAAAATAAAATAAATAAAAATTGAAATTAAACTAAAAAAATAAAATAAACTTAAATATAAAAAATCTATATAAAATCAAAACTAAATAAAAAATAAAAATAAAATAAACATAAAATAAAATAAAATAAAAACAAAATTAAAACCTAAACTTAAAAATAAAACATAAAAATAAATAATTAAAACATAAACCCTTAAAAAACCTAAACCAAAAATAAAATAAAGTAAAACAAATGAAAAATAAACTAAAGAAACCTTAACATACCAGTTTACTTAATTTTAAAACTTTAAAATAACCTAAAACCTAAACCTTAAAACTAACCTAAATATAAACCCTAAACCTACTATTTAAACCCAAAAGCCTAAACACTAAAACCCTAAACTTAAAACCTGAAACTAACCTAAAAAAACCTAAACCCTAAACCTAACCTAAACTAAACCCTAAACTTAAACCTTAACTAATATTGACCTAAACCTAAATGCTCCCTAAACTAAACCTAAACTCCTAAACTAAAACCTAAAACCTAAACTAAACCTAAACCCAGTTTAAACCTAAAACCCTAAACTAAACTAAACTAACCTAAACCTATACCTAAAATAAACCAAATAAACTAAACATAAATCCAACTAAACTAACCTAAACATTGAACCTAAACTATAAACCCTAACTAAACCTATAAAACCTAAAACTAACCCCCTAAACTCCTAAACCTAAGCCATAAACCCTAAAAATCTAAATCATTAACCCTAAACTAAGCCTAAACCCTAAAAACCTTAAAGCTAAACACTAAACCTTAAACCCTATACCCTAAATAAACCCTAAATACTAAGCTAAGCCTAAACCCTAAACTCTAATCTGTAAATCCTAAAAACCATAAACCCTAAAGCCTAAACACAAAACCTTAAACCTTAAACCCTAAACCATAACCCTAAACCCTAAAGCCCAAAACCCTAAACTATGAAACCCTAAACCATAAAGCCTAAACCCTAAACCCTAAACCCTAAAAACCTAAAAACCTAAACCTAAACTAAATAAAACTTAAAAGCAAAATATATAAAAAAGCCTAAACCTAAATAAAATTAAAAAATATATAATAAAAACTTAAACTAAAACCTAATCCTAAACCTAAAATTAAAATAAATTAAACTAATAAAAATAAACTAAAATAAAGTAAATAAAAACCTTAACTTAACTAAAAAATAAAATAAACCAAAGAATCAAAAACCTAAATGAAATGAAAACTAAACATAAAATTAACATAAAATAAACTAAAATAAACCTAAAATAAAAACTAAATAAAAACCTAAACTTGAAAAATAAACCTAAAAATAAATAAAAAATATACCCTAAACCTTTAACTATAAAAAAAACCTAAATCTAAAATAAAATATAATAAAAAAATAAAATAAACCTAAACCTAAACTAAAATAAACTAAACTAAAGGAAAGAAAACCTAAACCTAAACTAAATAAAATATAAAAAAATAAAAATAAAACTAAACCTGAACTAAAAAATAAAACCTAAAAATAAATCTAAAATAAAAAACTAAAACCTAAACTAAAAAAAATAAATAAAAACCTAAACCTAAACCTAAAAATAAAAAATAAATCCTATACCTAGAAAATAAAATAAGCTAAATTAAAAAAACTAAACTAAAATAAATAAACTAAACCACATAAAAATAAAAAATAAACCAAAATAAAAATAAATAATAAAATAAATTAAAATAAATAATAAATAAACCAAATAAACTTAATAAACTTTAACCTATTGGTTTACTTAATTAAAAAACTAATAAACCCTAAATCCTAAACCCTAAACTCTAAACCCTAACTCTAAACCCTAAACCCAGAAAGCATTAAACCTAAACATAAACTAAAATAAACTAAACCTAAACCCTAAACAAATAAAGTAAAATAAACTAAAACAAATCTAAATCTAAACTAAAAAATAAAACCTAAAATTTAACATAAATGAAAAACCTAAAACATTAACCTAAAAAAATAAATAAAAACTTAAACCTAAACTTAAAAATAAAAAATAAAATAAAATAAAACTCAACTAAAAAGTAAACCTAAACTAAAAAAATAAACTAAAATAAAAAAGCTAAAGTAAAATAAATAATCCTAAAATAAATGAACAATATTGAATAAAAATAAAAAATAATCCTAAATAAAAATCTAAAATAAATTAAACTAATATATTTAAAGAATAAACTAAATAAATTAAAAAGACCTAAACCTACTAGTTTACTTAAATTAAAATAGAAATCCATAAACCCATAAACCCTAAATCCTAAACCCTAAACCCTAAACCCTAAACCATAAACCCTAAACCCTAAAAAATCCTAAACCTTAACCCTAAACCATAAATCCTAAATCCTAAAAGCATTAACCCTAAAACTCTAAACCCTAAACCCTAAACCCTAAACCCTAACCCTAAACCCTAAACCCTAAACCCCAAACCCTAAACTTAAACCTAAAGTAACTAAACAAATTAAAAAATAAAGCTAAACCCTAAAACCTAATGGACCTAAACCCTAAGAATGGGCAGAACCTTGACCACAAGAACATCACTGTCAACCAGGCTCAGTCGACATCTGGTGATTGAGGCAAAGGTAGAGTTTGCTGTAATCACATTGGTGGTGGGGGATTTGGAGGTGGTGGTTGAAGTAGTGGTCATTATGGAGGTGGGAGGAGCGATGGAGGTTACAACCATTGTAGTGGGAGACAGAGAGATCAGGGATATGATGGTGGATCTTGCTACTCGAGAGGTGGGGGTGGTTCTGATTAGAACTAGAGATACTGCAGAATGGCTGATCCGATCTGCTGCTTATGGAACTATTACTTTACAATAAAGACAATTCTAGTTATCTAGGGTTTTTAATTTTCTCTATGCGCATTCATTTTTTATCTATGCTATCTCTTGTGTCTTAGAAAACTTATTGTGTTACTTGTTGATGAAATAAAAAAGAAGAAATGTTGAATATTAATTTGTTCTCTATCAAAGAAATAAAATAAAAAACCTTAAACCTTAAATTAAAACTTGGACCCTAAACCTAAAACCAAAACCCTAAACCCTAAACCCTAAAATCCTAAACTTGAAACCCTAAATCCTAAAACCTAAATGCAAAACCCTAAACCCTAAATCCTAAACCCTAAAAATACCTTAAACATTAAACCCTACAACCTTACAACCCTAAACCCTAAACCTTCAACCTAGCCCTAAAACCTAAACCCTAAACCTACAACCCTAAACCTTAAAAAACCCTAAACTAACCCTAAACACTAAACTTTAAACCCTAAACCCTAAATGCTAAACCCTAAACCATAAACCCTATAACCCTAAACCCTAAACACTAAACCCTAAACCCTAAACACAAACCCTAAATCATAAACCCAAAAACATTAAACTATAAACCATAAACCATAAACCCTAAACCCTAAAAAAAGCTAAAAACCTAAATAAAAAAAACCTAATCCTAAAAGTAAATTAAAATAAAAAGTAAAAATAAATGAAAATAAAATAAACATAAGAATAAAAAATAAACATAAAATAAAAACTAAACGTAAAATAAATATATAATAAAACTAAAATAAAAACTAAATAAAAACTTAAACTTAAAAAAACCTAAAAATAAAACCTAAAAATAAATAAGGTAAACCTAAACTTAAACCCTAAACAACAGAAAAAAAATTAAACCTAAAATATAAATAAAATAAACTTAAACCTAAACTAAAATAAACTAAAATAAAATAAAATAAAACTTAACTTAAACTTAAAATATAATAAACCTAAACCTAAACTAAATAAAATAAAAAATAAATAAAAAATAAACCTAAGCCTAAACTAAAAAATTAAAACCTAAAAATAAACCTAAAATAAAAACCTAAAACCCAAACCTAAATAAATAAAATATAAATCTAAACCTAAATATAAAAATAAAAAATAAAACCTAGGTATTTTGAAGGGAATTGGAGAAACTGAATAAAGGCTTATTCGATCTGTTGCTTATGGAATAGTGTCTTTTGAATAGAGATAGTTCTAGTTATCTAGAGTTTTTTATTTGCTCTATGCGGCTCATTTTTTATCTATGTCATCGCTTGTGTCTTAGAAAACTTGACGTGATACTTGGTTGATAAAATTGAAAAGAAGAAATGTTGATTCTAAATTTATTCTCTCTTAAAAGAAAAAAATGAAAAACCCTAAACTTTAAACTAAAACCTGAACTGTAAACTTAAAACCTAAATCCTAAACCCTAAACCCTAAACCCAAAAACCCTAAACCCTAAACCCTAAACCCTAAAACCCTAAACCCTAAGCCCTAAACCCTAAAACCTAAACCCTAAACTTTAAACCATAAACCTTAAACCATAAACCCTAATCCCTAAGTCATAAACCTACAACCCTAAACCTATAACCCTAAACCCTAAACCCTAAACCCTAAACCTTAAACCCAAAAATAAAAATCCTAAATCCTAAATCCTAAATCCTAAATTTTAAATCCTAAATCCTAAATCCTAAATCCTAAATCCTAAATAAATCCTAAATCCAAAATCCAAAAACTCAAAACCCACTTCTCTCCTCTCGGCCGCGGTGCTCTCTGGCAATTGCATTTTTCCCTTTCATTTTCCTTAAGGCTTGCATGATTGCCGATCATTCTTGATCAATTTTTTTTGATATTTGGTCTCTGATTGTCCTCTAATGTGAGTTTTTTTTAGCTCTTTCAATGGCAGAGGTGTCACTTTCCGCGCAACTGAGCATATCCATCTTGGAGGCGTCGACTAAGGCATCAGATTTACATGGAATTATGGATCCAAAATCAATTGCTACTCTGCCTGCAGTTAAGTCCTTTAAGGATGCATTATCTGGTAAGAACCTTTCCCCTAATGCTTCAGTGAATTTGATCTCGACCTCATTTTGTGGGATGCCTACTATTATGTGCTCAGATGTGGGAAAAGCCTTTTGAATTCTCTTTACTTGGTAAATTTTCCTTACGCCGCCAACTCGATAACATCCAATCATTTTTTCATAGCCTTTTAGGTGTTTTCACTATCGGATTGATTGATCCTAGGCATATTTTAATTCAGCTCTCTAATGAATTAGATTGTCCAAGAGTTTTTTCCTGTCGCTCTTACTTTGTGTTTAATTGTCAAATACAACTTCTGAAATGGTCTCCTATTTTTGATATAAAAGAGGAATCCCAAATTGTTCCTATGTGGCTAGCTCTTCCTAATATGAGAATACCTTATGTTACACATCAAGTTCTCTTTGCGGTTGGGGCTCTCTTTGGTCGGCCTCTTCAAATTGATCAGGCCACTACTATGAGATCATGACCTTCTGTTGCTCATATTTTGGTTGAGATTGATATTACTAAAAAGCATCCTAAAGAAGTTTGGATTGGCTTTGATAAGTTCGATTATAATCAAAAAGTGGAATTTGAGAAGTTTCCTATTTTTTGCACACATTGTAAGATTCATGGCCATGATCATTCTGAATGTTTTGTGTTGCATCCTCATCTTAAAAAGAATAAATTGTCAGATCCTAATCCTACTCTATCAAATGAAAAAAATAAATAAATTTTCTTATATGCCTAAAGTCACTAAAAATGGGAATCATCCCCCTACCTCTACTTCTTTTCTATCCACTGATTAGCCTATTGGAGAGCAATCTGAGCATGTTAAAAATAATGCTTATGAGATTCGTGAGGAGGCTAATGATAACTTAATTAACATTGCTTCTAATTGTAATAATTTTGCTCCTCAAGATAATACTTTGACTTAGTCTAACCTACCCCTTTTGGATAGTGAACCCGAGGAGACTCATATGAACCCTAGTGGTGATTTGAATGGAAACTTCAGGTTGGATCAAAATCTGAAAATAAATTTAGAAGTTGATCCTTTGATGAAAGAACAAAATCTAAAAATTGCTGATCCTTTGATGATGGATCAAAATCTGAAAAGTAATTCTGAAACTAAGCTTGAAATCTTTGCTATTAATGGCTTCACAACCTCTCCTTCTCCTACCCTTCAGAGTGATACACATGCTAACCCACTTTCTCAGCTTAATTATAACATTGAAGAAGGAGAAATTACCATTAGAACTGCTTTGACTGATATAGGTCCTATTCTGAATATCACAAATCAGTCTCTCTCAAATGGTGATACTTTGGACAATGATAGATCTTTTCAAACTATTTTAAAAAAAATCTCTTAAAGCTAGAATGTTCACTTAATACTAGAACTACTAGATCTTCTAACTTCCCATAAATAATTATTTCTAGTTATCTTTTCTTCTTGCTTTTTTATTTCTTTAGTTATCTCTTTTCATTTATTTCTTATTTTATTATGATAAATTTTCTAATTTGGAATGTTCAGAGTTTTGGGACTCTCATTATCTGCAACCATTTTAGAATTCTTTATCGTATTCATAAAATAGCCTTACTTGTTGTTATTGAACCATTCATACACTCTTCTAAGATCAACCATGTTGCTAGAATGCTTGGCTTTCAAAATTTCTTTTATAATATTAGCAATAAAATTTGGTGTTTTTGGAATAATTTAGTCAACATCTCTATCCTTGATGATCTTCAACAATTGGTTAATGTCCACATCTCATTGGGTGAATTTTTTTGCTTTAGGTTCCTTTATTTATGCTTCTTGTAATAGAGCTGGTAGGAACATCCTTTGGGATAACTTAAGAACATTTGCCTCCTCGGTCAACAAACCTTGGTTGGTAGGTGATTTAACACTATTCTCTTCCTCGAAAGAAGGGGAGGTTGCTCTCCCAACATTCATTTGTATCGATTAACTGGATAGCTCCACTTCATTCAGATAATTCGATTAAGGGCATGATTTGCCTCTAGCTTAGGCTTAAAAGTATTAAACAAAACATAAATTGGTGGAACAAGCATCATTTTAAAAAAAATTTTACTAATATCAAAAATATGGAATAATTAGTTTGTTCTCTTGAAGATGCTATTTTGACTGATTCTACTAAACTTGAGGTGTTGAATTAAGCTAAAGATAACTTGGTTAAATATCAAAATATGGAGGAAACATCTAGGCAAAAGGTCGCTAGCAAACATATTGCCGATGGTGACAAATACCAAGTATTTCCATTCTCTTTCAAAAAAAAGAAAAGCCTTAAACTCTATTAAAAAATTAAAATGATAATGTATGGATCAGATAATAATGATATTAAAGATTCTATACATCATTTTAAAACTTATTAAACAAAAACCCTACCTTAGAAGCTCTCTCCAACACTCACCTGATTCCCTCAACAATTACTAATGATGATAACCATTTGCTTAATTTGTGTCCTACGAAAGCTGAGATTGGTAGTATTCTCAATAGCATGAACACTGATTCTGTTGCTGGCCATGAAGGCTACAAGACTCAATTTTTTCATCATTATTGGCCTATTATTAAGTCTAACCTTGTCAATGATGTCGTTGATTTTTTTGATGACAATCCTTTACCTAGATATTTTTATAGCACTTCCATTGTCTTCATTCCTAAAATTAATAATCAATCTTGGGGCGATTTCAGACCTATCAGCCTTTGCACCTTCTTTCATAAACTCATTGCTAAATTAATTGTCAATAGAATTAGTCCGCTGCTGCCTAAAATTATTTCCCTCAACCAAACTGGTTTCGTTAAAGGTAGAGTTATATCTGACAACATTCTTCTAGCCCAAGAGCTGATTCATGACATTGATGCTTCTACCAAAGGTGGTAACATCCTTTTCAAATTGGACATCTCGAAAGCTTTTGACAACCTCTCTTGGAATTTCCTCTTCCAAATTCTTCTTTTGTTTGGTTTTTTTGACTATTTTATCCGCATCATTAAAAATTGTATTACTAATGTTTGGTTCTCGTTGTCATCATGAATGGTGAGTCCCTAGTTTTTCCTTCTATGCATGGTTTGAGACAATGAGATCCCTTCCCCTCTTTTATTATTCGAATATCTTTCCAAGAGCCTTAATGATCTTCTCAATAATCCTAGCATGTTTTAGAACTTAAGGTGGTCTTCTCGTCTCTCATCTTAGTTTTACTGATGACTTCATAATCTTTTGCAATGCCTCTAATCATCACATTAAAACTATTAAGAATATTTTAAATAAATTTGGTAACGAAAGTGGTCTCTTTCTTAACGATGGTAAAAGTTGTTTCATTCCTTCCTCTAAAATCCCTAGTAATAGGATCAACCAAATCTTGAGAATTACTAATTTTTAGCAACAACAACTTCCTATTAAATATCTTGGTGCTTCGCTCTTTAAAGGTCAGAAAAGATCACATCTCTTTGATGAGTTAATCTAAAAAATCTCTAATAAATTTTCTATTTAGGAATTTCATTTACTCTCATTTGGTGGTAGGCTCACTTTGATTAAGAGCACCCTTACCTCTATGCCTTTATATCTCATTCAAACCATTGTAATTCTACCATTAATAGAATTGAGTGCCTCCTTAACAAATTCTTCTGGGGTTCTAACAATTCTACTAAAAGAATGCATTGGACCTCTTTGTATAAAAGTTGTGGCACTCTAGCTGAAGGTGGGCTTGGCTGTAAGCTAATCAAGGAAGGTATCACTGCTTTTTCCTATAAACTCTGGTGGAATTTTAGGAGCAACAATAGTATTTGGGCTAATTTCATAACTATCAAATACTGCTAGGGAAAGCACCCTCTCATTTGCCCCTATAAAGTGGGAGACTCTCCTGTATGGAAAAGACTTTGTTCCATCAAATGGGATGCAAAATCTTTAATATCTTAGAGGATTAACTCTGGAACCTCTTTCTTTTGGCAAGATAACTGGACTGGAGGTGGGTCCATTGATGAATTACTTTCTACCCATTCGCTATTAAAGTGAACTCTTTCTAATATGGAATAATAGTTTACCGACTATATTCCTTTCTTTCTTTTAGATACTATTATTCCTATCATTCCTAGCAATCATGATCATCCTTTTAAGCTTTCCCAAAATGGTCATTTCAACCTTTAAAATGTTTGGATTCATATTAAAGAAGCTCATGATTTTTCCAATGTGTTTTGTAAACTTTGGAATAACACTATTCCTATTTCCTATTCTTTTCTAACTTGGCGTATTTTGAAAAACTTTATCCCCGTTGACTCCTTGATGTGGGGTAAAGGTTTTTACTTACCTTCAAAATGCTATGCACATTGAGAATATGAATAATGTATTTGTTAATGGAGCCATTGCTTCCAAACTTTGATTTGGTATGATGATCTCTTTAATATTATCAAATTCAATGGCTCCTTAACTCTATACCAACTTCTTGAAGTTTATTTTGAAAACACTATTAAAGGCCACATTAAAGTCATAACTTCTATCACTCTTATTTGGTCTAAATGGATGGACAGAAATGATGCAAAACATCGTGGGATTGCTATGAACCACATGAAGATAATTGCTAGAATTAAAAATAAAATCTGTGACTTGTTTAATGCCAATTTAATTAACTACAATCAATTCAAAGGCTATAAATTTGTGGCCAATAAACTGGGTTTTAACTTGTGGATCCACCCAACTGTAAAGATGACAAGATTATTTATTGGGTAAAACCTCATGCTAATACTATTAAAATTAACACTGATGGCTCTGTCTCTCAAAATTCTTCTGGATGTGGTGGCATTTTCAAAAACCTTAATGGTAAAGTCTTAAGTGCATTTGCTTACCCCCTTAATACTTGCTCTATTCCTTTTGCTGAGCTAATGAAAGTTTACAAAGCTATTGAGATTTGACTTCAAAAAGGTTGGCTCGATATTTGGATTGAGGTGGATGCCCTGTTGTTGATTGATCTTTTGACTTCCACCAAAATGGGCAATACTTACTACCTTCTCAACTAGAGCTCTCCTTTCAACTCTATTTTAAAATCACTCATGGCATGAAGGTAATGCATGTGCTAATTACCTTGCTAATCTGGGTGCTAGATTAGATGGCATAAAATTCTGATCAACTTCTTAAACATTTGCATGGTTTTGGACAATACTAGATTCCCTTACCTTTGAAATTAATCCATCGTTGGTTTGGCTGTTATATTACGCTTAACGCATGATCAACCGCTTGTGTTGTTATTTCCTTGGATTTTGCTGATGCATCTTTCTGATACCCCTTTCTTGTTAATTGCTGATCTCTGTGGCATCTGCTATTGGATTAATTACCCTAACCTTATTTGGGGTCTTACTGCTTCTGTTATTTCCACTGTTAATGGTAAGGTATTTCCTGTCTGCTAGAGGGAGATGTATTACCTTATGATTTACTTTCTACTTTACTTTATGATCAGCAGGGACAGACTTCTAGCCTCCAATATTTTGTTTATGGGTCCTACTGTATCTATTTTCCATTATATGATTAATGTTGTGTTCTGTCTCTTTTCCTTTTTCTGGAAATCTATTCTAGGGCTCATGACTTTGCTGTATCAATGCTTAATTGCTATATTTTTGTATAGCTTCATGACCTAATTTATCTATTTTCTCCCTTTATTATGGATGTGGCCCCTCTTATGCTCCCTAACCTCACCTCCAAAATCTGTATGGAGAGAAACTGTAATACCCTTGCTACTATAGCTTCTTGTTTGTAGGATTGGAATTACTTCTTGATTTCCTTCCAGCCTATTTTTATTGATGTTGTGGGATTAGCTGCTTGTCTGCTTTTCTATGTCTTGAAGGATTTCAAAGATGGCTTTTCTTTGAGCCACTTTTGACTCTATACCTTATTTTACTAGATTATCTTATGGTGGGTGCAATAAATGTTTTGCTATTTTAATTATTGGCTATTGGATTTTCGGGTCTTATGTCTAGTAGGCTACTTTTGGGGCTATTTTTCTGATTTCTTTGCTAACCTCACCTTACCAACCTGTAAGGAGAGAAACTGTCATACCCTTGTTATTATTATTGTCTCTTTGTAGGATTGGACTTATGGTATTGCTATTTTAATTGTTGGCTATTGGATTTTCGGATCTTATGTCCAGTAGGCTACTTCTGAGGTTGTTGGCTATTTGTTGGCTTTTGTTTTTCTGATTGCTTTTGTTGTTTACAATTGGGCTGCAGCTGATCACCACATGTTTGTGGTCTATCTAAACTACTACTATTTTTTCCATCTTGATTCAGTTAGACTTGTCCAAATCATTATGATTATCCTATTACCTACTTGTTAATTAACTTATGCACTGTCTATTCTGAATGGGTGGTTTTATGGCCAGCTTGCTATTATTTGCTATCTTGGTTGTTGCCTGAATTGGATTATCAGGTTTTATGCCCAGCAAGCTGCTACTGGGTTATCTCTCATATCCAGCAGGCTACTTTTGGGCTATTTTTCTGATTGCTTTTGCTAACCTCACCTTCCCAACCTATAAAGAGAGAAACTACAATACCCTTGTTATTATTATTGTCTCTTGCGATTGGACTTACTTAATGATTTCTTTCCAGCTTTCATTGAGGATTTTAATCGCTCTTCTTTGTTTTGAAGGATTTCAATGATGGCTCTCTTTTGAACCCATTTTGTATCTATGTTGTACCTCTCTTTTTTACTAGGCTTATCTTATGGTGGGTGCAATAATTGTAATTGTTGTGTTGGATTTTTTTAGGTCTTATGTCCAGCAGGCTGCCTTTGAGGTTATTGGTTGTTTGTTGGCTATTGTTTTTCTGATTGTTTTTGCTATTTCCATCCGGGTTGTAGCTGATCACCTGATGTTTGTGGCCTATTTATTCTGCTGCTATTTTTTCCATCTTGTTTTAGTTAGACTTGTGCAGATCTTTGTGATTATTCTATTACATACTTGGATATTATCTTATGCACTGTTTATTCTGAATGGGTGGTTTTATGGCTAGCTTACTGTTATTTACTATCTTGGTTGTTGGCTGAACTAGATTCTCAGGTTTTATGCCCAGCAAGCTGCTACTGGGGTTGTCTCTTTGATTGTATTTATTTGGTTGTGGAAGCCTTATTACCTCTAGCTTGGTCCATCTAAATTGCAGATTCCCATCTTGGCTCTGTTAGACTTCTGCATTTCCTGTTATAATTTGGGTTTGGGTTATGCTGTCTAGCTATATAATTGTTGGTTATTAACTTCTATAATGATTATTAACAAGGGGTTGTTAACATTTGCATTGCTTATTTGATTGGTACCTGGCTATATTCCTGTGTACCGACTGTAAGTTTCATATATATCCCATATGATTCAGATGGAGTTAATTACATGCTATTTGATTTTCCTTGTTGGATTTCAGCAGGCTTTTCAATTGATTGTATATTGCTTCTTTCCTCTACCTGGCCTTTTCTACTATTTTCTTGTGGTGGGTTTTCATGCTGACCTAATTAAACTCTTGGCTTGGTAAAAAATAAGAGCAAAGATGGTTCATTTTCATATGTGTAGGATTCTCATGCCATGGTAACTATATTAATGATATTTATTCTGCATGGGATCCCCTTTCCCATTCTACTCTTTGTCGTATCCTTTTTTATTGGGTTTATGGATTTGTTTAGGTTTGCAGGTATTAAAGGCTCAAAAGAATTTCAACAAATGGTTGCTATCTTCCCATAGGTTTGTTGGCTATGATGGTTGTGATGATTTCACTCCTTTTTGGTATAGTAGTAGCTCTTGTGATGTAACCCTTCCGCTGAAGTTTGGATCCTCATATTTGCATCTGCCCCAATTTGGTGTGCCTGAGCCTGAGCCTTCTCTCACACACTTCTTTATAATCTTTCTCAGTTTATGCTATTTTCAATTTTCATTTTGTTTGTATTACTTTAACTGCTCTAATTTTTATCTTTCTACAATTTTTTAGGTGCATTCTCTTGTTCTCTTGCTGGTTTTCTCCCTAGTGTCATGCATTCTCTCATCCTGATAAGCTTTGGCCAAGATCTATTCATTGGCTTATCAATGTTAATCAATTTGTATCTTTTGCTTTCCTTTACTCTTTTATTTTGCTTTAGTTGTACTTAGATAGGATTTACTCTCTATCTGATTGTAGCTTTTGAGTTGTGAGTTAATCCCTATTAAGGACCTTGTAATCTTTTGTAATAAAATTTTTCCTATATGGCATTTCCCAAAAAAAAAACCCCCAAAACCCAAAATCCTAAATAAAAAATTAAAAGAAAATAAAAATAAAAATAAAACCCAAACCCTAATCTCTAAAATTAACTCTAAATCCTAAACCTAAACCTTAAACCCTTAAAAAATAAAAATAAAACCCAAACCTAATCTAAAATAACCTAAACTAACCAAACCCTAAACCCTATAACCTAAAATTTAAACATTAAACCATAAAAACTAACCCTAAACCCAAACCTAAACTATAAACCTAAACCCCAACCATAACCATAAACCTAAACCCTAAAACCATAAAACCTAAACTAACCCCTAAACCTAAAAAACCTTAAAGCTAAACCTACACCCTAAACAACCCTAAACTGTTAAACCTAAACCCTAAACCCTAATCAAAACCCTAAAACCATAAACCCTAATAAACACTAAACCAATCTAAACCCTAAACTAAACTAAACCTTAAAACCCTAAACCCCTAAACCTAAACCATAAAACCTAAAACCTAAACCTAAACTATATAAAACATAAAAAGTAAATATATTATAAAGCCTAAACCTAAATAAAATAAAAATATATATAAAATAAAACCTAAACTAAAACCTAAACCTAAACTTAAAAATTAAATAAATTAAACTAATAAAAATAAACTAAAATAAAGTAAATTAAAACCTTAACTTAACTAAAAAATAAAATAAACCAAAGAATCAAAAACCTAAATTAAATGAAAAAAAACATAAAATAAACATAAAATAAACTAAAATAAACCTAAAATAAAAACTAAATAAAAACCTAAACTATCAGAAATAAACTTAAAAATAAATAAAAAATAAACTTAAAAATAAATAAAAAATAAAACCTAAACCTAAAATAAAATTAAAATAAATAAAATAAAATAAACTTAAACTTAAACTAAAATAAACAAAACTATCAGAAATAAAGCCTAAACCTAAACTAAATAAAATATAAAAAAATAAAAATAAACCTAAACTTAAACTAAAAAATAAAACCTAAAAATAAACCTAAAATAAAAACTAAAACCTAAACCAAAATAAATAAATAAAAACCTAAACCTGAACATAAAAATAAAAAATAAAACATATACCTAGAAAATAAAATAAAAATAAAAAATAAAATAAAATAAAATATAATAAAAAACCTAAACAAAAATAAATAAAATAAAATAATAAACCAAAATAAAAATAAATAAAATAAAATAAACCAAAATAAAAATAAAAAATAAAATAAACTAAAATAAATAATAAATAAACCAAATAAACTTAATTAACTTGAACCTACCTGTTTACTTAATTAAAAAAACTAATAAACCCTAAATCCTAAACCCTAAACCATAAACCCTAAACTCTAAACCCTAAACCCCAAAAGCATTAAACCTAAATATAAACTAAAATAAACTAAACCTAAACCCTAAACAAATAAATTAAAATAAACTAAAAAAATCTTAACCTAAACTAAAAAATAAAACATAAAATTAAACTTAAAATAAAAAATATAAAAGAGTAAAAAAATAAATAAAACCTAAACCTAATCCTAAAAATAAAACTCAACAAAAGTAAACCTAAACTAAAAAATAAACTAAAATAAAACCTAAACTAAAATAAATAATCCTAAAATAAATGAACAATACTGAATAAAAAATAAAAATAAGAAATAAAAATAGAAAATAAATTAAACAAAAATAATTAAAAAGTAAACAAAATAAATTAAAAAAACTTAAACTTATGGGATTACTTAATTTAAAAAAGAAACCCATAAACCCTAAATCCTAAACCCTAAACCCAAAACCCTAAAAAATCCTAAACCCTAAACCCTAAACCCTAACCCTAAACCATAAAACCTAAACCCTAAACCCTAAACCTTAAACCCTAACCCTAACCCAAAACCCTAAACCGCAAACCCTAAACCTAAACCTAAAGTAACCAAATAAATTAAAAAATAAAACTAAACCTTAAAACCTAATGGACCTAAACCCAAACAATGGGAAAAACCTTGACCACAAGAACATCAACGCCAATGCTCCAACATCCGTGAGGCGGAGGTTGTAATCAATGTTGGTGGAGATTTGGAGGTGGTGGTCAAGCAAGCGGTTATGGAGGTGGAAGGAGGGATGGAGGTTACAAGCACTATGGTGGCGGAGGTAGAGAATGGGGATATGATGGTGGATCCAACTACTTGAGAGGCCGGGGTGGTTCTGATTGGAACTGGAGAAACTATAGAAAAGTTGATCCGATCTATAGCCTATGGAACCGTTACTTTACAGTAGAGACAGTTTTAGTTATCTATGATTTTTGATTTGCTTTATGCATGCTCATTTTTTATCTATGTCATCGTTTGTGTCTTAGAAAACTTGGTGTGTTACTTGTTGATGAAATCAAAAAGAAGAAATGTTGAATATGAATTTGTTCACTATTAAAATAAACCTGAACCTACCTGTTTACTTAATTAAAAAAATCCAATAAACCCTAAATCCTAAAACCTAAACCATAAACCCTAAACTCTAAACCTAAACCCAAAAAGCATTAAACCTAAATATAAACTAAAATAAATTAAACCTAAACCCTAAACAAATAAAGTAAAATAAACTAAAAAAAAATTTCAACCTAAACTAAAAAATAAAACATAAAATTAAACTTAAAATAAAAGCCTAAAATAGTTTAAAAAAAATAAATAAAACCTAAGCATAATCCTAAAATAAAACTCAACAAAAAAGTAAACCTAAACTAAAAAAATAAACTAAAATAAAACCTAAACTAAAATAAATAATCCTAAAATAAATGAAAATAAATAAAATAAAAAAAATTATCCTAAATAAAATAGAAAATAAATTAAACTAAAATAATTAAAACATAAACAAAATAAATTAAAACCTAAACTTATGGGTTTACTTAATTTAAAATAAACCATAAACCTAAACCCTAAACCCTAAACCCAATCCTAAAAATCCTAAACCCTAAAAACCTAAACCATAAACCCTAAACCCTAAACCCTGAAAGCATAAACCATAAAACCCTAAACCCTAAACCCTAAACCCTAAACCCTAAACCCTAAACCCTAACCCTAAACCCAAAACACTAAACCCCAAACCCTAGACCTAAACCTACAGTAACTAAATAAATTAAAAAATAAAACTAAACCGTAAAACCTAATGGACCTAAACCCAATGAATGGGAAAAACCTTTACCGCAAGAACATCATCAATCAACATCCTATGAGGTGAAGGCGGAGGTTGTTATGATCGTAATTTTGGTGGTGGATTTGGAGGTGGTGGTCGAAGTAGTGGCGATTATGGAGGTGGGAGGAGCGATGGAGGTTACAACCATTATGGTGGCGGAGGTAGAGATCTGGGATATGATGGTGGATCCTACTACTTGAGAGGCTGGGGTGGTTCTGATTGGAATTGGAGAAACTATAGAATGGTTGATCCGATCTGCAAATGGAACTGACTTAAAGTAGAGATTTAGTTATCTACTCTTTGATTTGCTCTATGCATGCTCATTTTATCTATGCATCGCTTGGTCTTAGAAAACTTGGTGTGTTACTTGTTGATGAAATCAAAAGAAATGTGAATATGAATTTGTTCTCTATTAAAAAAAAACTAAAAACCTTAAACCTTAAACTAAAATGTGAACCTTAAACCTAAAACCAAAACCCTAAACCTGAAACCCTAAACCCTAAAACCTAAACAGAAAACCCTAAACCCAAAAAAAGAAAAACCCTAAACCCTAAAAAAATATTAAACATTAAACTGTATAACCTTACAACCCTAAACCCTAAGTCAAAAACCCTAAACCCTAAACCTTCAACCTAACCCTAAACCTTAAATCCTTAACCTACAACCCTAAACCTAAAAAAACCCTAAACCTGAAACCCTAAACTAACCCTAAACACTAAAACTTAAACCCTAAACCCTACATACTAAACCCTAAACCATAAACCCTAAACCTGTAATAACCCTAAACCATAAACCCTATAACCTTAAACCCTAAACACCAAACCCCTAAATCCTAAACCCAAACCCTAAATCATAAACCCTAAACCCTTAAACCTTAAACCATAAACCCTAAACCCTAAACCCCAAAAAAAAAGCTAAAACCTAAACAAAACCTAAATCTAAAAGTAAATTAAAATAAAAAAAAAAAATGATAGTAAATAAAAAAACCTAAACTAAACTAAAAAATAAAATAAATCTATGATTAAAATTGACAAAAAATAAAAACTAAACGTAAAATAAAATATAATAAACCTAAAATAAAATAAAATAAAAAACCTAAACCAAAAAAAATAAACCTAAAATAAACCTAAAATAAATAAGATAAACCTAAACCTAAACCGTAAACTATAAAAAAATTTAAACCTAAAATATAAATAAACTAAACCTAAACCTAAACTAAAGTTAACTAAGCTAAAATAAAAACCCTTAACCTAAACCTTAAATATACTAAACCTATACCTAAACTAAATAAAATAAAATAAATTAGAAATAAACCTAAGCCTAAACTTAAAAATAAATCCAAAAATAAACCTAAAATAAAAACCTAAAACCCAAACCTAAATAAATAAAATAAAAATCTAAACCTAAACCTAAAATTAAAAAAATAAAACCTAAGGATTTTGATAATTGAGAACTCAACAAAGGCTATGATTTGTCGCTATGGAACGGTCTTTATAGAGACAATTCTAGTTATCTAACATTTTTTATTTGCTCTATGCGTGCTCATTTTTTATCTATGTTATCTCTTGTGTCTTAGAAAACTTGGTGTGTTACTTGGTTGACAAAATTGAAAAGAAGAAATGTTGATTTTGAATTTGTTCTCTGTTAAAAGAAAAAACCAAAAACCCTAAACCTTAAACTAAAACCTAAACTGTAAACTTAAAACCTAAATCCTAAACCTTAAACCCTAAACCCAAAACCCTAAACCATAAACCCTAAACCCTAAAACCCCAAACCCTAAACCCTAAACCCTAAATCATAAAACTTATACCCTAAACCCTAAACCTTAAACCCTAAACCATAAACCCTAAACCCTAAGCCGTAAACCTACAACCCTAAACATATATCCTTAAACCCTAAACCCTAAACCCTAAACATTAAACCTAAAACCCTAAATCCTAAATAAAAAATTAAAAATAAAATAAAAATAAAAATAAAACTTAAACCCTAATCTCTAAAATTAACACTAAGCCCTAAACCTAAACCCTAAGCCCTAAACCGTAAACCTTAAAACTAACCCTAAACCCTAAACCCTAAAACCTACAACCTTAAACACTAAACTCTAAACCCTAAACCCTAAACCCTAAACCTTTAACCCTAAACCCTAAACCATAAACCCTAAAAACCTAAAAGCATAAACCTAACCTAAATAAACCTAAAATAAAAAAATAAATAAAAAAAAACCTAAATAAAATAATAAAATAAAATAAAATAAAAATAAAATAAAATAAAATAAATAAAATAAAATAAAATAAATAAAATAAATAAAACCTAAAATAAACTAAATAAAAAATAGACATAAAAAACTTAAATAAAATCAAAATTAAACAAAAAATAAAAGTAAAATAAACCTAAACCTAGAAAATAAACCTACAAATAAATAAAAAATAAAACCTAAACCTAAAATAAATAAACCTAAACCTATACTATAATAAACTAAACTAAAATAAATAAAACATAAACCTAAACCTAAACCCTAAGATAAATAAAATAAAATTAATTAAAATAAACCTACACCTAAACTAAAAAATAACACCTTAAAATAAACCTAAAATAGAAACCTAAACCTAAACCTAAAAAGAGAAAATAAAAACGTAAACCTAAACCTAAAAATAAAAATAAAACCTAAACGTAAAAAATAAAATAAAAATAAAACTAAACTAAAAAATAAACATAAACCTAAAGCTAAACCCAAAAAATAAATAATATAAAAAAAACCTAAAAAAAATAAATAAACCAAAATAAATAAAAAAACTAAATAAAATAAAAAATAAAATAAAATAAAAATAATAAAATAAATATAAAATAAACTAAATAAATTATAAAAAACCTAAACCAACAGGGTTACTTAATTTTAAAAAAAAACCACTTAACCTTAAACCCTAAACCCTAAACACTAAACCCTGAACCCTAAAACTAATCCTAAAGCATGAACCTACTAACCTAAATCTTGAACCTAAACTCAGAACCTAAACTAACTATAAACCCTAAACCTAAACTAAACCTCAAAATAAAACCATCAATCCTAAACCCAAAACCTAAACCTAAACCCTAAACCTTAACTAACCTCCTAAACCCTAATCATAAACCTAAAACCATAAACTATATCCTAAATAAACTAAACCATAAACCTAAACCTAAACCTAAAGTTTAAAGTTTAAAGCCTAAAGCCTAAACCTAAACCATAAACTAACCCTAAACCTAAACCCTAACCCTAAACTAACCCTAAAACTTGCTAAACCTAAACCATAAACCATAAACCCTAAAACCCTAATCCCTAAATTTTAAACAAAACCATAAACCCTAAACCCTAAACCCTAACCCTAAACCCTAAACCCTAAAACTAAACCATAAAACCCTAAACCTAAACCTACCTAAACCTAAAATAAAAAATAAAAGCCTAAACCAAAACCTAAACTAATAAATAAAACATGACCCTAAAAAATAAAATAAAATAAAACTAAACTAAAAAATAAACCAAAACTTAAACATAAACCTAAAAAATAAACTAAAATAAATAAACCTAACATTAGTAAATTAAACTAAATAAAAATAAAAAAGAATCTAAATAAATAAAACAAAATAAATTAAAAGAAATAAAAAAAATTAAATAAACCTAAACCTACAAGTTTACTTAATTTTAAAAAAATAAATATAAATAAATAAAAATAAATAGAAAATTCCTAAAGCCTATACCTACAACCTACAACCCTAAACCCTAAACCCTAAAATAGTAAATGCTAAACTCTAAACCCGAAAACCTAAAATCCTAAACCCTAAAACCTAAAACCTAAAGCCTAAAACCCTAAACCTAACCCTAAACCCCAAATAAAACCCTAAACCGTAAACCCTAAACCCTAAAATCCTATACCTAAACTAAATAAAACTCTCATATATGGAACTTTGGTGGAACTTTGGGCTAAAGCTATTACTGCATTCTCTCATAAACTTTGGTGGAACTTTAGGAGCAAAAATAGTCTTTGGGCTAAATTCATGACTGCCAAGTACTGCCACGGTAAGCATCCTCTCATCTATCCTTACAAGGTGGGTGACTCTCATGTATGGAAAAGACATTATTCCATCAAATCAGAAGCTATATTCCTTATTTCTTGGGGGTCAACTCTAGATTTTCTTTCTTTTGACAAGATAACCAGACTGGCAGTGACTCCATTGATGATTTATTATCTACTCACTCCACTAGTGCTATTAAAGTAAACTCTTTCTGGCTGAATAATAAATGGAATGACACTAAGCTTATTGAATATATTCCTACCTCTCTTTTACAAAAATTTACTAACATCCCTATCATTTCTAACCATCCTGATCGATTCTATTTACTCTATCTCAAAATGGTGATTTTAACCTTAAAGATGTCTGGATTCATATTAGAGAAGCTCATGATTTCTTTAATATGTTTCTTAAACTTTGGAATAACTCTATCCCTACTTCTTACTCTATTCTAACTTGGAGAATTTTGAAAATTTTCATCCCTATTGACTCTTTGATGTGGGGTTAGGCTTTTATTTACTTTCAAAATGCTATTGTTGTTTTCACATTGAAAATGTGAACCATGTCTTTGTTAATGGAGCTATTCAATATGAACTATGGGTTTGGTATGATGATCTTTTCAATATTGACCATTTCAATGGCTCTTTATCCTTATATCAACTTCTTGATGTTTATTTTCAAAGAACTATAAAAAGGTCACATTAAAGTGATAACTGCCATCACTCTTATATGGTTCATATGGATGGTTACAAATGATGCCAAACATTGTGTGATTCCTATGAATCATAAAATGATTATTGCTAGAATTAAAGATATAATTCGTGCCTTATTTAATGCTAGTTTAATTACCAACATTAAATTTAAAGGCTGTAAATTTGTGGTCAACAAACTGGGTCTTAGCTTGCCTGAATATCCTAATTATAAAGAAGATAAGATTGTCTATTGGATTAATCCTCATAATAATATTATCAAAATTAATACTGATGGATCCATTTCACAAAATACTTTTGGCTGTGGTTGCATTTTCAGAAACTTTAAAGGTAATGTTACTTGTGCTTTCGCCTATCCTCTTACTACATGTTCTGTTATCTTTGTTGAATTAATGGATGTTAACAAAGCTATTGAGATTTTTTTACAAAAAGGTTGGCTTAACATCTAGATTGAGGTGGATGCTCTCTTACTGATTGATATGTTGACCTCCACCAAGGTGGGTAATACTAATTTGTATTACCTCCTTAATCATAATAGAGCTCTTCTATCTCAAGTTTGTTTCAAAATCACTCATGTTTAAGGTAATGCATGTGTTGATTATCTTTGGTGCTAGATTAGAAGACATAACTTTCTTTGATTAGCTTAATCTTCTTAAACACTTGCATGGATTAGTTAATTTGGACAATACTGGATTACCCTATCTCAAAATTAGTCTCGCTTTATGTTTTTTGCTATAATGGTTTACCTAACCTATATGTCCAATCCTTTTTTAATTTTTGTTGATACTTGGTTTCTTCTTATGCATTTCCCTAAAACTATTACCTAGATTTCCTGTGTTGGAGGCTCTTGCCTCCATAGCCTCAACTGTTGTTTTATTATTAATTGTCCACCAACTTATTTTGTATTATTGTACTTGTTGTTTCTTTCCGGCAATGTTACCCTTTCCACCGCTTGTTTGATGCCCCTTTTCCTAATCTACAAGGATAGATTGTGTATTTTTCTTGCCATCACTGCTATCTTACTGCATGATTGGTACTATTTTTTTCCTACATTTCCTGTTGTCTTTACTGATACTATTTACTTAGCTACTAGTCTATTTCTCCTTGATTTGAGTTATTCAATGCTGCTATTTTCTTTGATTATCCTTTTGTTTCAATGTAGTAATTGTACTACCTCTATTACCCTCTATCGGGTTCAGTATTTGGTCTGCTATTTTGGCTACTGGGTGAATGGTCTTAAGGTTTTTTATTTTCAGCAGGCTAACTATTATGGTTGGCTTAATTCTTATCTGTTGTTTGCTGTGGTTAGCCATATTTGTGACTTTGAGGTATGGTCTATCTACCTTTTCATTCCTCTCTTGATCTATAAACTTGTATTGGATCATGCTATTATCAAGGTGATTATTAACATCTATTTGGGTGGCAATGAATGGGGTTTTACTTATATACTTAATGGTGTTTTGGATTATTATGTTGACCAAGATGATTATTATTTTTGGAACCATTAGTTTCTGATGCATTTCTCTGTATCATTTTTATGGTTATCCTGTAATGGATGTTCTTATCTCTATTCTACCAGCTGTTGGTTAGTTGTTTGTTGTCCTGCTACATGTTGGGTTATTTTTAATTTGATCTTTGGGTTTGTGTCTCCTAATTTGCTAACCGCTGGTTTGCTCCTTTTCCAACTTGCAAAATAAATGTTTTTTTCCATCACTGTTGTTTCCTTGGATGATTGGGATTGTTTCTTGGACTCTTTCCTGTTGCCTTTTTTGATGTTGTTTGCTAATTTGCTGGTCTATTTTCCCTTGATTTGCAGGATTTTACTGCTACTATTTTTTTGATTTTCATTTTGGTTCATTGCAGTAATGGTACCTCTTACAATATCCTATGTCGGGTTCAATATTTGGTTTGTTGTTTTGGATATTGCTAGCATGGTCTTTCAGGTTCTTATGTTCTGCAGGCTACCTATTGCAGTTGGTTTTGTGGCTAGTTTTTTGTTATGTTGTTTCTTGTATGGTTAACCATATTATCTATGCCTTTGCGGTATGGGTCTATCTGATGTTTCATTTTTCTCTTGGATATTTTAGACTTATGCAATTATTGTTGTGATCATGCTATTATCAAGGTGATTGTTAACATCTGTATTGCTGAGCCTTAATGGCTTTCCTCTTTACGGGCAGTTTACCTGGACAAGAGGTCTCATCTGGGTAGGGATGGTTTTGCTTATATGTTGAATGGTTTTTTGGATTACTATGTCCAGCAGGCTGAATATTGTTTTGGTTTCTTGCCTAGCCTTTTATTCTGATGATTGTCGTGTATTTCACCCCATTATCTATGGCTTTGCTGTATGGATTTATCTACTAGTTGAGTTTACTCTTGCCTCTACTAGACATGTATATTTATTGTTGTGGTCATATTATTAATAAGGTGGATGTGGCCGAGATTTTCATCTGGGTTGGGATGTTGTTGGCTGTGCATTCTCAGGCTTTGTTGGCATTAGTTGGTGATACTTATCTTATAAGGAATGGGTGGCATTCCTTTACCATTCAGATCTATGTTGCCTTCTTTTCTATAGGGCATGTCACTATTTTTGCGTACTAAAACCATATGAACTCCTCCCAATGGCTTGTTCCACACTGTGTATGTAGGCTATGAAGGTTGGGATGATTTCACTCATCATTTGGTCGGTAGTAGTACTTATGATGTAACCCTTCATTAGAAGTTTGGATGCTCATGTTTGTGGATACCCCAATTTTGTGTGACTAAGCCTGAGCTTGTTCTCACACACTCTTTTATAATTCTCTCATATTATTTGGCTTTTACTTTTATTTTGATTTGTATTACTTTAATTGTGCTAACTCTTTCTTCTAGATATTTACAAATTCTATTTTTTCTTGTTGGTTTCTTCCTAGTGGAGGCTCAGCTTCTCTCATCCTCAAGAGCTTTGATGAAGATGGTCCAATGGCTTCTCTTTTTTATCAATTTATATATGTTGCTTTCCTATCTTTTTTGCTTTATTTTGATTGTACATACATAGAGGATTTACTCTCTAGGCTGTTTGTATCTCTTTGAGTAGTAGTTCTAAAGTTTATCCCCTCTTAAGGACCTCATAACACTTTTTTTGTAACAATAAAATTCCCCTATATGGGGTTCCCCAACAAACCTAAACTAAATAAAACCTAAAAATAAAATGAATAAAAAAACCAAAACCAATATAAAATCAGGAAAAGAAATAAATAAAAACTAAAGATTAAACTAAATTAAAATAAATAGAAACTTAAATTAAATAGAAAAATAAATAACCTAAATAAAATCAAAACTAGACCTAAAATAAAAATTAAATAAAACTAAAATAAAATAAAATAAAAATAAAATAAAAATATAAACCTAAAAAATAAACCTAAAAGTAATACTTAAAATAAATAAAAATAAAACTAAACCCTAAAGTAAAAAAAAACCTAAACCAAAATAAAATAAAATAAACTTAAACTTAAACTAAAACAAGCTAAACTATAATAAATAAAACATAAACTTAAGACAAAAATAAACTAAACCTAAACCTAAACATAAACTACATATAATAAAATAAACTAAAAATAAACCTAAACCTAAACTTCAAAAATAAACCTAAAATAAAAACCTAAAACCTAAACCTAAAAAAATAAAATAAAAACTTAAACCTAAACGTAAACCTAAACCTAAAAAAAAAAGCTTAAGAGAAAACTAAACAAAAATAAAAAAAAGCTAAAATAAATAAACTAAACAAAATAAAATAACAAAAACCTAAATCAAAATAAAAAAAATGAACTAGAATAAATAAAAAATAAACTAAATAAATATAAACCTATTAGCTACTTACTTTTAAAAAATAATAAAATAAAATAAAAAATATAAAATAATAAAAAAACCTAAACCCTAAATGAAACCCAAAACCAAACTCCAAACCCCTAAACCTAAATCCTAAACCTAAACCCAAAACTAAACTCTAAACCTAAACCTAACACCTAAACCTAAATAAACCCCAAACCTAAAACCCTAAACCTAAACCCTAAATCCTAAACACTAAAACCCTAAACCCTAAACCCTAAACCCTAAACCCTAAACCCTGAACCCTAAACCCTAAACCCTAAACCCTGAAAACCCTAATCACTAGTGCCTAAACCCTAAACCTTAAACTTTAAACCTAAACTCTAAACCCTAAACCCTAAAGCCTTAAAACCATAAACCTTAAAGCCTAAACACTAAACCCTAACTAAAAAATAAACTAAATAAACTAAGAAAATAAACCTAAAACCCTAAACCCCATATGAGAAACCTACAACCTACAACCCTAAACACTAAAACCTAAACCTTAAACTTTAAACCCTAAAAACCCTAAACTTTAAAGCTTAAACACTAAACCTTAAACCATAAACCCTAAACCATAAAACCTAAAACCCTCACCCCTAAAACCCTAAACCCTAAACCCTAAAAACCTAAAAACCAAAACCTACAAAATAAAATAAAAATAAAACTCAACTAAAAAATAAACCTAAACCTAAACTTAAACCTGAATAATAAACTAAAACAAAAAACCTACACTAACATAAATAAACCTAAAATAAATAAACAAAACTAAATAAAAATAAAAATATATACCTAATTAAAATTATAAAATAAAACTAAACATATGAGTTTACTTAATTTAAAAAAAAGAAACCCTAAACCCCAAATGCTAAACACTAAACCCTAAACCCTAAACCCTAAAACTAACCCTAAACCTACAACCCTAAACCCTAAACCTTTAACCCTATACCCTAAACCCTAATCCTAAACCATAAACCCTAAAAGCATAAACCATAAAACCCTAAACCCCAAACTCTAAACCTAAATAAATTAAAAAATAAACCTAAACCTAAACCTAACCCTAAACTTATTCAGAGGTCGTGGTATGGGAACTGAGAAATAGAAGAACGATCATTCACCGCTTAATGAAACTATGTCTTTACAAAGAGACGCTCTAATTATCTAAAGTTCTTGATTTGCTCTATGCTCATTTTTTTATCTATGTTGTCTTTTAAAAACTTGGGTGTTACTTGGTTGATGAAATCAAAAAGAAGAAATGTTTAATTTGAATTTGTTATCTATTAAAAAAACCTAAACCCTAAACTAAAACTTGAACCCTAAACCAAAAAACCAAAACCCTCAACCATAAAACCTAAACCCTAAAACCCTAAACCCTAAAACCTAAACCCTAAACCTATAAAAGCCTAAAACCCTAAATCCTAAACCTAAAAAAAAATACCTAAACACTAAATCATGATCCCAAAACCCTAAACCCATATCCTAAACCCTAAACTAACCATAAACCTTAAACCTTAAACCCTAAAAAGCTAAAACCTAAACCTAAACTAAATAATACCTAAAAATAAAATAAATTAAAAAATCTAAATTAAAATAAAATAAAATAAAAATATAAACTAAAACCTAAACATAAACCTAAACCTAAAAAGAAAATAAAATAAAAAATAAAACATAAATAAAATTAAATAAATAAAAAACTAAACTAAACTAAAAATAAAAAACCTAAATAAAATAAAAACTAAACCTAAAATAAAAATAAAATAAACTTAAAATAAAGTAAATTAAAAATTAAATAAAAATAAAAATAAAAATAATCCTAATTTAAAATAAAAAATAAACTAAATAAACCTAAGCCTATAAGTTTACTTAATTTAAAAAAATTAAAATAAATAAAAAAAATAAAAAAACCCCTAACTCTTAACCCCAAACCCTAAAACTAACCCTAAACCTACAACCCTAAACCTTAAACCCTAAACACTAAACCCTAAAAAGGAAATCCCAAAACCCAAAAGCCTAAAACCTACAACCCTAAACCCTCTACCCTAAACCCCAACCCCTAAATGCTAAACCCTAAAACCCTAACCCTAAGCCCTAAATGCTAAAAACTTAAAAACTTAAACCTAAACTAAATAAAATATAAAAATAAAATAAATAAATAAATAAATAACACAAAAATTAAAATAAAATAAAACCTAACTAAACCTAAACCTAAAATAAAAAATAAAATAAAATATATAATTTAAAGTAAAATAAAATAAATAAAACCTTAACTAAATTAAAAAATTAAAATAAACCTAAAATAAAATAAAATAAAATAAAATAACCTAAAATAAAAATAAGATAAACCTAAAATAAAATAAAATAAAAACAAAATATAAATTTAAACCTAAAAAATAAAGCTAAAATTAAATAAAAAATAAAACCTAAATAGTGAACTTAAAAAAACTAAACCTAAGAAAATAAAATAAAATAAACCTAAACCTAAACTAAAATAAACTGAAAAAAAAAAATAAAACCTAAACCCCTAAACCTAAAATAAACTAAAACTAAAACCTAAACTAAATAAAATATAATAAACTAAAAATAGACACAAACCTAAACCTAAAAATAAAAAATAAAATCTAAACATAAAAAATAAAATAAAACTAAAACTAAACTAAAGAATAAACATAAACATAAACCTAAACCTAAAAAATAAACTAAAAAAATAAACCTAAAATAAATAAACAAAACTAAATAAAGATAAAAAATTAACCTAAATAAAAATTAAAAATAAAATAAATTAAAATAAATAAAAAATAAACTAAATAAACCTAAACCTAATGGTTTACTTATTTAAAAAAAACAACTAAAAAAAACCCTAAACCCTAAAACTAAACCTAAACCCTAAACCCTAAACACTAAACCTACAACCCTAAACCCTAAATGTAAACACTAAATCATAAACCCTAAACTAACCTCAAACCCTAAACTAACCCTAAACCCTAAATCCTAAACCCTAAATAATATACCCTAACCCTCCTCAAAGAAACCCTAAACCATTAACCCTTAAACCCAAAACCTTAAATCATAAACTAACCAAGACTCAACCCTAAACCCTAAAACCTTAAACTTGAAAGCTCTACCAAGCTAACCCTAAACCTAAACCCTATTGATAAATATAAACCCTAACCCTAACCTAAACCCTAAAACCCAAAACCCTAAGGTAAAACCCTATATCATAAATCCTAAACCCTAAATCCTAAATCATAAACACCTAAAAACTTAAACCTAAACTAAATAAAACTTTAAAAAAATAGTTAAAAAAATACCTAAACCCTAAATGTTAAAAACCTAAACCTAAACTAAATAAAACCTAAAAAAAAAAAACTAAACCTAAATAACATAATAAATAAAATAAAATTAAAACTTAAATTAAAACCTAAACATAAACATAAACCTAAACCTAAAGTTAAAATAAAACAAAAAATATAAACTAAAAATAAATAAATAAATACATAAATTAAACTAAAAATTAAAATAAACCTAAAAATTGAAAACCTAAACAAAATAAGAAATCAACATAAAATAAAAAAAATAAACCTAAAAAAATTAGAAATTAAAAAAAAAACCAAAACCTAAAAAAATAAACCTAAAAAATTAAGCCGAAAAATAAATAAAAAATAAAACCTAAACTGTGAACTAGAAAAAAAAACCTAACCTTAAAAAAATAAATAAAACCAAAAGCTAAACTTAAAATAAACTAAACCTAAACCGTAAACTAAATAAAATAAAATATACTAAAAATAAACCAGAACCTAAACTAAAAAATAAAACCAAAAAATAAACCTAAAATAAAAACCTAAAATGTAAACCCAAATATGTAAAATTAAAACATAAACCTAATCCTAAAAATAAAAAATAAAAACTAAACATAAAATATAAAATAAAAATAAAACTAAACTTAAAAATAAATATAAACTTAAACATAAACTTAAAAAATAAACTAAAATAAATAAACATAAAATTAATAAACAAAACTATATAAAAATACAAAATTAACCTAAATAAAAATAAAAAATAAAATAAACTAAAATAAATAAAAAATAAACCTAAATATAACAATGTACTTATTAAAATAAAACCTAAACCCTAAACCCTAAACCCAATCCTAAACCCTAAATCAAACTAAACCAAACCCTAAACCTAAAACTAAACCTAAACCCTAAACCTACAAACCTAAACCCTAAATATAAACCCTAAACTAAAACCCTAAACCCATAAACTATAAATCAAGTTCTAAACACTAAACCTAAACTCCTAAACCTTAAGCTCTAAACTCCTAACTAAAGTTTTAAACTATAAACCCTTAAACCTAAAACCCAAAACCTAAACCTAAACCCAAAACCCTAAACCATAAAAGTAAACCTAAAAGTTAAAGCTAAACTTAAACCTAAACCCAATTGACTAAACACTAAACCTACACCTAAACCTAAATTAACCCTAATCCCCAAACCTTAAAACCTTAAACCCAAAAAGCCTATATTTTAAACCCTAAACCATAAATCTTAAACCCTAAACACAGAAAAACCTAAACCTAAATTAAAAAAAAACCTAAAAATAAAATAATTATAAAACTGAAACCTTAAAAACCTAAAAACCTAAACCTCAACTAAATAAAACCAAAAAAGTAAAATAATTAGAAAAACTTAAACCAAAATAAAATAAAAAAGAAAATAAAATAAAGACCTAAATTAAAACATAAAACTAAACCTAAAAATAAAATAAAATAAACTTATAAAAATAAACTAAAATAAATTAATAATAACCTAAACTAAACTAAAAAATAAAATAAACCTATGAATTAAAACTAAAATAAAATAAAACCTAAATGTAAGAAAAAAATAAAATTATATTATAATAAACCTAAAATAAACCTAAAATAAAATAAAATTAAAACTAAATAAAAACATAAACCTAATAATAAATCCTAAAAATAAATACAAAATAAAACATTAACCCTAAACTATAAAAAAAGCCTAAACCAAAAATAAAAAATATAACAAACTAAATAAAATAAACTAAACCTAAACAAAATAAATTAAAGTAAAATAAATAAACCTAAACCTAAACTAAATAAAATAAAATAAACTAAAAGTAAACCAAAGTTTAAATAAAATAAAACCTAAAATAAACCTAAAATAAAACCTAAAACCTGACCTAAAAAAAATAAAATAAAACCTAAACCTAAACTTAAAATAAAAAATTAAACATAAACCTAAAAAATAAAATAAAAATAAAACCCAACGAAAAAAATAAACCTAAACCTAAGAAATAAAATAAAATAAAATACCAAAACTAAAATAAATAAATCTAAAATAAATAAACTAAACTAATAAAAAATAAAAATTAAACATAAATAAAAATAAAAAATAAAATATACTAAAAAAACCTAAACCAATCGTTCCCTAAAAACCCTAAACCGTAAAGCCTAAATAGTAAACCTTAAACCCTAAACCCTAAACTCGAACCCAAAAATGTAAACTCTAAAACTCTAAACCCTAAACCATAAACCCTAAACCCTAAAAATATAAAAACCTAAACCTAAACTAAATAAAACCTAAAAGTAAAATAAATAAAAATACCTAAACCTAAATAAAATAAAAATAATAAAAAGTAAATCAAAACCTAAACAAAAACATAAACCTAAACCTAAAAATAAAATAAAATAAACAATAATAATATAAATGAAAAGCTAAACTAAACTAAAAAATAAAATAAACTTAAGAATAAAAATCCTAAATAAAATGAGAACTAAACATAAATTAAATTAAAATAAAGTTAAAAAATGAAATAAAAACTAAATAAAAATCTAAACCTAAAAATAAAAACAAAATAAAACTTAAACCCTAAACTAAAAAAAACCTAAACCTAAAATAAAAATTAAATTAACAAAATAAATTCACCTAAACCTAAAATAAAATAAATTAGACTAAAGTAAATAAAACATAAACTTAAACCTAAACCTAAACTAAATAAAAAATAAACTAAAATAAACCTAAACAAAAAAAAATAAAATTGAAAACCTAAAATATTAACCTAAAATAAACCTAAACTAAACCCAAAAAAGATAAACTAAAATAAATAACCTAAACTAAAATAAATTAACCTAAAATAAATAAACTAAACTAAAATAAATAAAAAATAAAATAAACTAAACTAAATAAATAAATAAACAAATAAACTAAACTAAAATTTACTTAAATAAAAAATAAATCCAAATCCTAAACCCTAAACCCTAAACCCCTAAACCCTAAACCTTAACCCTAAACCATAAACCCTAAAAGCATAAACCCTAAAACTCTAAACCCTAAAGCCTAAATCCCAAACCCTAAACCCTAAACCCTAAATCGTAAACCATAAACTCTAAACTAAACCTAACCCTAACTCAACTATAAACCTAAACCTTAAAAGTATAAACCAAAACCCTAAACCCAAAACCCTAAACCCTAAATCGTAAACCCTAAACCCTAAACACCAAACCGTAAACCTTAAACCCTAAACCTTAAACACTAAAACCTAGAACCCTAAACCCTAAACCCTAAAAACCTAAACCTTAAACTATTAATCCTAAACTGTAAACCATAAAAATAAATACCCTAAACCCTAAAGCCTAAACTCTAAAAACCTAAACCCTAAACACTAAACCCTAAAGCCTAAACTTTGAACCATAAACTAGCCCTATACCTTAAAAATCCTAAACTCTAAAGCCTGAACACTAAAGCCTAAACCCTAACCCTAAACCCTAAACCCTAAACTTTAAACTATAACCATAAACTTTAAACCCTAAACCTAAAACCATAAACCTAAACCTAAAGTAACTAAAAAAATTAAACAATAAACCATAAACCTTAAAACCAAATAAACTTAAACCTAAACAAAACCTAAAGAATGGTAGAACCTGATGGTGGAACATCACTGCCAACAGCTCAAATCTAGAGGGGAGAAGGCTGGTTGTGGTTATCAGTGGGTGGGGATCTAAAGATGTTGATGGATATGGAGGAGGGTCAAAGCAACAAGTGGAAGGAATCAAGATAACAATTTGATTTTAACTAACTGGAACTATGTTTTACATAACTATGTTTCAAGGATCTTGATTTTGATTTATTTCTATGTGTTTCATTTTATATCTATCATGTCCTAGAAAACTGTGTTATTTGGTTGATGAAATCAAAAAAGCATAAATGTTCAATCTAAATTTGTTCTAAAGAAAAAAATCTAAACTAAACTATAAAACCTAAAAAAGCCTAAACCCTAAACCTAAACCCTAAATCCTAAACTTAAACCCTAAACCTAAACCCTAATAAACCCTAAACCCTAAATCAAACCCTAAACTCTAAACCCTAAATAACCTAAACCCAAACCAAAGCTAAAACCTAAATAAACTAAATAAATCCTAAAAATAAAATAAATACAAAACCTAAACCAAAATAAAGGAAAATAAAATTAAAACCTAAACCTAAACATAAACATAAACCAAAACCTAAAAGAATAAAATAAAATAAATAAAACCTAAGCTAAACTAAAAAATAAAAAATAAATAAAATAAAAAAAATAAAATAAAATAAAATAAAATAAAATAAAATAAACAAAATAAACCTAAAATAAACCTAAAAATAAAATAAATAAAAATAAAACCTAAACCTTAAACTAAAAAATTAATCTTAAAGCTAAACTAAAATAGATTGAACTAAAATAAAAAAACCAAAACCAAAACCTAAAATAAACTAAACCTAAACTAAATAAAATAAAATAAACTAAAAATAAACATAAACCTAAACTAAAATATAAAAATTAAAAATAAACTTAAAATAAAAACTTAAAACCTAAACTTAAAATATTAAAATAAACACCTAAACCTAAAGCTTAAAATAAAAAAATAAAACCTAAATCTAAAAAATAAAATAAAAATAAAACTAAACTAAAAAATAATCCTAAAAAATAAACAAAAATAAAAACCTAAACTAAAATAAATAAACTAAATTAAATATAAATAAAAATAAACCTAAATAAAAATAAAAAATAAAATAAAGTAAAATAAATAAAAAATAAACTAAATAAACCTAAACCTACAAGTTTGTTTAAATTAAAAAGAATAAAAAATTAATAAGTAAATTAAAATAAATAAACCTTAATCGTAAACCCTAAACCCCAAACCCAAAACCTATAACCATAAACCCTCAACTCTAAACCCTAAAACACTAAAACCTACACCATAAATCCTAAACCCTAGCCCTTAAATGCTAAAACCCTGAACCCTAAACCCTAAACCCTAAACCCTAAAGCCTAAAACCTACAGCCCTAGACCCTAAACCCTAACCCCAAACCCCAATCCATAAACCCTAAATCTTAAACCTTAAACACTAAATCCTAAACCCTAAGCCATAAAAATCTAAAAACTTAAACCTAAGCTAAATTAAAAAACCTAAACTTAAGTAAAATAAATAACTAAAATAAAATAAAAACCTAAACTAAAACCTAAACCTAAATGTAAACCTAAACCTAAACCTAAAAATAAAAACTAAACCAAAATAAAATAAATAAAACCTAAAAAAACTAAAATAAAATAAACAAAAAATAAAAACCTAAATAAAATAAAACTAATGATAAAGAAAAACCTAAAATAAAATAAAATATAATAAAACTAAAAAATGTGAACCTAAAACTAAATAAATAATAAAATCTAAACTAAAAAAAACCTAAACCTAAAATAAAATAAAATCAAATAAACATAAACCTAAACTAAAATAAAAAAATTTAAAATAAATAAATGATAAACCTAAAACAAAATAAACTAAACCTAAACCCTTAACCAAACAAAATAAAATAAACTAAAAATAAACCTAAACCTAAATTAAAAAAACCTAAAATTAAACCTAAAATAAAAACTTAAAATATAAACCTAAAAAATAAAACAATAAACTAAAACTTAACCTAAAAATAAAAAATACAACATAAACCTAAAAAATAAAATAAAAATAACACTAAACTAAAAAAATAAACATAAATCTAAACCTAAACCTAAAAAATAAACTAAAATAAAAAAACCACAAATTTTAAATCCTAAACCTTAAATCCTAAACCTAAAACCTAAACCCTAAACAACTCTAAACCCTAAACCCTAAACCTTAATTCTTAAGCTCGAACCCTAAACCCTAAACCATAAAAGCATAAATCTTAAAAGAGTAAACCCTAAACCCTAAACTATAAACCATAACCCTAAACCTAAACCTTAAGCCCTAAAAACATAAACCCTAAAACCCAAAACTCAAAACCATGAACCTTAAACTCTTAAAACAGAACGCTAAATCTTAAACCATAAACCATAAACCCTAAACCTTAAACCCTAAAACCTACAACCCTAAACCCTAAACCCTAAACCTTAAACTCTATATCGTGAACTAACCCTAAACCGTAAAAACCCTAAACCCTAAATCCTAAACACTAAAGCCTAAACCCTAACAATAAGCTTTAAACCCTAAATCTTAAACCCTAAACCTTAAATTATAAACCCTAAACCGTGACCATAAACCTCAAACCCTAAGACAAAAAACCCTAAACCTAAACCTAAAGTAATTAAATAAATTAAAAAATAAACCTAATAAACCTAAATCTAAACCTAAACCCTAAGAATGGGCAGAACTTTGATGGCAAAAACATCACCATAAACTAGAATCAATCTAGATCTCATGGTGGAGGTGAAGGCGAAGTCGGTGGTTATCACAGTGTTGGTGGAGGATCTGAAGGTGCTGGTGGATATGGAGGTGGTCAAAGTGTATAGAGGAGTGACAGAGGTTACAACCTTGGTGGGGACAGAGGGAGAGATTGGGGATATGACGGTGGATCCACTGAGAGGTTCGTGGTTAACCGAGAAATTGAAGAACAATTGATCTAATCACTAATGGAACTTTTTATAAGAGATAGTTTTAGTTATCTTGTGTTTTTGACTTACTCTATGCATGCTCATTTTTTATCAATGTTGTCACTTATGACATAGAAAAATTAGTGTGTTACTTGGTTGATGAAATCGAAAAGAAGAAATGTCAAATTTGAATTTATTTTCTAATAAAAAAAACCAAAATCCTAAACTCTAATCTAAAAGATAAACTTTAAACAAAAAACCTAAACCCTAAACCATAAATCCTAAACCCTAAAAACCCTAAACCCTAAACCCAAAACCCTAAAACCCTAAAACCCTAAACCATAAACCCTAAAAACTATACCCTAAACCCTAAACCCTAACCCTAAACCCTAAACCTTGAACCCTCAACCCTAAACTAACCCAAAACCTTAAACCATAAAAAGCTAAAAACTTATACCAAAACTAAATAAGACCTAAAAATAAATAAATTAAAAAACATAAACCAAAATTAAATAAAAATAATTAAATTAAATTAAATTAAAACCTAAACCTAAACCTAAAATAAAAAGAAAATAAAATATAAAAACTAAATTAAAATAAAATAAATAAAAACTTAAACTAAACTAAAAAAATAAAACCTAAATAAAATAAAAATTAAACCTAAAATAAAAATAAAATAATCATAAAATAAAATAAAATAAAGTTAGATAAAACCTAAAAAAAAAATAAAATATAAATAAAACTAAACTAAAAAATAATCCTAAAAAGTGAACTAAAATAAAAACCTAAACTAAAATAAATAAGTCTAATATAAAAAAACTAAATTAAATAAAAATAAAAATAAACATAAATAAAAATAAAAAATATAATAAAGTAAAATAAATAGAAAATAAACTAAATAAACCTAAACCTACAAGTTTGCTTAAATTAAAAAGAATAAAAAATTAATAAATAAACTAAAATAAAATAAACCCTATTCCTAAACCATAAACCGCAAACCCTAAACCTACAACTATAAACCCTCAACCCTAAACCCTAAAACCCTAAAACCTACACCCTAAACCCTAAACCCTAATCCCTTAATGCTAAAACCCTCAACCCTAAACCCTAAACCCTAAACCCTAAACCCTAAAGCCTAAAACCTACAACCCTAGACCCTAAATCCTAAACCCAAAACCCCAAACCCCAAAACCTAAACCCTAAACTATAAACCCTAAACATTAAACACTAAACCCTAAACCTTAAACCCTAAAAATCTAAAAACCTAAACCTAAGCTAAAATAAAAATAAACCTAAACTAAAATAAATCAAATTAAATTAAATAAAACTTGAACATGAAATAAACTAATCCTAAACCCTTAACAAAATAAAATAAAATAAACTAAAAATAAACCTAAACCTAAACTAAAATTAAACCTAAAAATATACCTAAATTAAAAACCTAAAATATAAACCTAAAAAAATAAAATATCACCTAAACATTAACCTAAAAATATAAAATAAAACCTAAACCTAAAAAATAAAATAAAAATAAAACTACACTAAAAAATAAACATAAACCTAAACCTAAATAAAAAATAAAATAAAAAATCTAAACTAAAATAAATAAACCTAAAATAAATAAATAAAACTAAATAAAAATAAATAAATAAACCTAAATAAAAATCAAAAATATAATTATCTAAAATAAATAAAAAATAAACTAAATAAACTAAGTAATCCTAAACCTACCGGTTTATAAAATTATAAAAAAACTCTAAACCCTAAATCGTAAACACTAAACCCTAAACCTTAAAGCCCAAACCTACAACCCTAGCCCTACAACCCTAAACACTAAACCTTAAATCTTAAACCTAAAAAATAGTAAACCCTAAATCCTAAACCATAGACCCTAAACAAGCCCTAAACCTTAAACCCTAAAACTTAAACCCTATACCCTAGACAAAATTAAAATAAATAAAACATAAATTAAATAAATTAAATTGAACTAATCTTGCTAGTTAACTTAATTTAAATAAATAAATAAATAAAATAAAATAAAAAATCATAACCGTAAACCTTAAATCCTAAAACTAAGACAAACCCTAAACCCTTAACCCAAAATCAACAACCCTAACCCTAACCCTTAAACCCTAAACCCTATACCCTAAACCCTAAAAACCTAAAAACCTAAACTTAAACTAAATAAAACTAAAAAATAAATTAAATAAGAAAACTTAAATCTAAATAAAATAATAAAATAAAATAAAATAAAAACCTAAACTAAAACCAAAACCTAAACTTAAACCTAAATCTAATAGAAAAAATAAAAAAAATAAAAAATAAAAACTAAACTAAAATAAAATAATAAAAACCTAAACTAAAATAAAACAAACCTAAAAATAAAAACCTTGAATAAAATAAAAAGTAAACCTAAAATAAAAATAAAAGAAACCAAAAATAACTTAAATAAAAACTAAATAAAAACCTACACCTAAAAAATAAACTTAAAAATAAATAAAAAATCAAACCTAAACCTTAAACTAAAAAACCCTAAACCTAAAATAAAAAATAAATTAAACATAAACCTAAACTAAAAAAAACTAAAAACAAACCTAAAATAAAAACCTAAAAACTAAACCTAAAAAAATAAATTAAAAACTTGAACCTAAACCTAAAAAATAAAAATTAAAACCTAAACAGGAAAAATAAAATAAAAAATAAATCTAAAGTAAGAAAAAAACATAAACCTAAACCTAAACCTTAAAAATAAATTAAATTAAAAAACCTAAACTATAATAAATAAATCTAAAAGAAATAAAATAAACTATGTAAAAATAAAAAATAAACCTAAATAAGATTAAAACATAAAATAAACTAATATAAATAAAAATAAACTTAATAAACCTAAACCTACTGATTTACTTAGTTAAAAAAAAACCTTAAACCCTAAACACTAAAGCTTAAAGCCTAAAGCCTAAACCCTAAACCATAAAACTAACCCTAAACACTAAACCTACAAACCTAAACCTATGACCCTAAGCCTTAAACCTTAAACCCTAAAAAACCCAAAACACTAAACCCTAAACCCTAAACCCTAAACTAACTAAAAACCTTAATCACAAAAAACCCTAAACCCTAAACCCCAAACTAACACTAAATTCTAAACTAACCCTAAACCCTAAACACTAAAACCCTAAACCCTAAACCCTAAACCTTAAATGCCAAACCCTAAAACCCTAAAACCCTAAACCCTAACCTCTAAACCTTAAACCCTATACCCTAAACCCTAAACCCTAAAACATACAACCCTAAACCCTAAACCCAACACTAAAACCTACAACCCTAAACCTAAAACCTAAACCATAAACCATAAACCCTAAACCTTAAATTAAAACCTAAACCCTAAACCTAAAACTTAAACCCAAAACCCTAAACCCTAAAATGTACCACCCTAAATCTTAAACCTTAAAAACATAAAAACCTAAACCTAAACTAAATAAAACATAAAAAATAAATAAATTAAAAATCCTAAACCTAAATAAAATAAAATAAAATAAAAACCTAAACCTAGACCTAAATATAAAATAAAATAAACTAATACAAAAAACTAAAAAATATAAATTAAAATTTAAACTAAATTAAAAATTAAAATAAACCTATGAATAAAAAACCTAAATAAAATAAAAACTAATTATAAAATAAAAATAAAATAAACCTAAAATAAAATAAAATAAAAACTAAATAAAAACTTAAACTTAAAAAATAAACTTTAAAATAAAACTTTAAAAAATAAAATAATAAAACCTAAACCCAAAATAAAAAAAACCTAAACCTAAACTAAAATCTACTAAACTAAAATAAATAAAATAAAAATTTAAACATAAACTTAAACTAAATAAAATAAAATAAACTAAAAATAAACCCAAACCTAAACTAAGAAATAAACCTAAAAGAAAAACCCAAAACCTAAACCTAAATAATTAAATAAAAATCTAAACCTGAACTTATAAATAAAAAATAAACCTTAAACCTAAAAAAAAATAAGAATAAAACTCAACTAAAAACTAAACCTAAACCTCAACCTAAACCAAAAAACAAACTAAAACAAAACACCTAAACTAAAATAAATAAACAAAATTAAATAAAAATATAAAATAAACCTAAATAAAAATATAAAATAAAATAAATTAAAATAAAGAAAAATAAACTTAATAAACCTAAACTTATCAGTTTACTTGATTTTTAAAAAAATATATAAATTGTAAATCCTAAACCCTAAACCCTAAACCTACAATCCTTATCCCTAAACGCTAAACCCTAAGCCCTAAAATACCTTAAACCCTAAACCCTGAACCCTAAACCTAAACCTAAATAAAAACTAAAATAAAAAAACTAAAATAAATTAGATAAACCTAAAATAAATAAACAAAACTAAATATAAATAAATAAATAATCATAAATAAAAATAAAAAATATAAATATCTAAAATAAATAAAAAAAATAAACTAAATAAACTAAGTAAATGTAAACCTACCAATTTACTTAATTAAAAAAACTCTAAACCCAAACACAAACCCTCTAAAACCCTAAATCCCAAATGCTAAACCCTAAACCTAAACCTAAACCCCAAACCCTAAACACTAAACCCTAAAACCTAAAGCATAAACCTACAATCCTTGCCTACAACTAAACCTTAAACCTAAACCTAAACCTAAAAAACCCTAAACCCTAAATTCAAAACCCTAAACCCTAAACCCTTAAACATAAACCATAAACCCTAGAAAAAACTGAAATAAATAAGACATAAATTAAATAAACTAAATAAACCTAATTCTACTAGTTAACTTAATTTATAAAAATAAAAAAAATAATAAAAAAATAATAAAAATCCATAACCCCTAAACCTTAAACCTTCAAGCTAAGACAAAACCTAAACACATAACCCAAAACCTACAACCCTAAACCCAAATCCCTAAACTCTAAACGCTAAACCCCAAACCATAAATACCTAAAATCCTAAACCTAAACTAAATAAAACATAAAAATAAAATAAATAAGAAAACTTAAATCTAAATAAAATAAAAACCTAAACTAAAACCTAAACCTAAACCTAAACATAAATCTAAACCAAAAAATAAAATAAAATAAAAAATAAAAACTAAACCAAAATAAAATAAATAAAAACCTAAACTAAACTAAAAAAAATAAAACAAATCTAAAAATAAAAAGCTTAAATAAAATAAAAACTAAACTTAAAATAAAAAAAATAAAATAAACCATAAAATAAATTAAATAAAACTAAATAAAACCTAAACCTAATTAATAAAAAAATAAATAAAAAATAAAATCTAATCCCTTAACTAAAAAAACCCTAAACCAAAAATAAAAAAAATAAAATAAACAAAAATGTAGACTATAATAAATGAAACTAAAATTAATTAAACCTAAACTTAAACCTAAACCCTAAACTAAATAAAATAAAATAAACTAAACTAAACCTAAACCAACCTAAAATAAAAACCTAAAAACTAAACCTCAAAAAATTAAATAAAAACTTGAACCTAAACCTAAAAATAAAAAAAACCTAAACATGTAAAATAAAAAAAAATAATACTTAACTAAGAAATAAACATAAACCTAAACATAAACCTTAAAAATAAATTAAAAAAAAAACCTAAACTAAAATAAATAAATCTAAAAGAAATAAACTAAACTAAATAAAAAATAAACCTAAATAAAAATAAAAAATAAAATAAACTAATATAAATAAAAATAAACTAAATAAACTAAATAAACCTAAACCTATAGGTTTACTTAATTAAAAATAAAAACCCTAAACCCTAAAAAATCCTAAAAACCCTAAACCCTAAACCATAAAATTAAGCCTAAATAATAAACACTAACCCTCAATAATGCACCCTAAGCCTAAACACTTAAAACCAAACACTCCCAAACTATAACCTAATCCTAAACTCAAACTCCTATAAAACTAAACCCTACTAAACCCTAACCCTAAACTACTCAAGCTCCCTAAAACTATAAACTTAAATAATACTAATTCTAACCTCCTAAACTATAAAACCCTAAATTATAAAATGCCAGTCCTCACTAAACCATAAAACTTAAACCCTCCCTAAACTCCTCCATAAACCCTAAACTTAAAACCTAAACTAAAACAAAACCTGCAACCCCTACAACCCTAAATGTAAAACCTACATAAAATATAAAAAAATTAAACCTAAACTAAACCTAAAACCTAAACCCAAAACCCTAAACCTAAAATGTACAACTAAACTGAAACCAAACCTTAAACCCAAAAAAGCCTAAAACCTAAAAATATAAACTAAATAAAACCTAAAATTATAGAAAAAACCTAAACCTAAATAAAATAAAATAAAATAAAATAAAGTAAAATAAAAACCAAAACCTAGACCTAAATATAAAATAAAATAATTTAATACAAAAAAAACTAAAATAATATAAATACAAATTTAAACTAAACCAAAAAATAAAATAAATCTAAGAATAAAAAACCAAAATAAAATAAAAAATAAATTTAAAATAAAAATAAAATAAACATTAAATAAAATAAAATAAAAACTAAATAAAAACCTAAACTTAAAAAATAAAACTTAAAATAAAACCTAAAAAAATAAAAAAAATAAAACTTAACCCAAATTAAAAAAATAACCGAAACCTAAACTAAAATAATCTAAACTAAAATAAATAAAACCAAAACTTAAACATAAACTTAAATTAAATAAAATAGAATAAACTAAAAATAAACCTAAACCTAAACTAAAAAATAAACCTAAAAGAAAAACCAAAAACCTAAACCTAATGAAATAAAATAAAAAATAAACCTAAAAGCTAAAAAATAAAATAAGAATAAAAATCAACTAAAAAATAAAACCTAAACCTAAAAAAAAAAATAAAACCTAACTAAAATAAATAAACTTAAAATAAATAAACAAAACTAAATAAAAATAAAAAATAAACCTAAATTAAAATATAAAATAAAATAAACTAAATAAATTAAATAAACCTCAACCTATCGGTTTACTTAATTTTAAAAAAAAACATAAACTGTAAACCCAAAACCCGAAACCCTAAACCTACAATCCTTATCCCTAAACACTAAACCCTAAACCGTAAAAAACTTTAAACCCTAGACCATAAACCTTAACCCTAAACCCTAAAATATAAAAGCATTAACCCTAAACCCTAAACCCTAAACCCTAAACCCTAACCATAAACCCTAAACCCTAAACTTTAAACCCCAAACTCTAAACCTAAACCTAAAGTAACTAAATAAATTTAAAAATAAATCTAAACCCTAAAATCTAATAAACCTAAACCTAAACATAAATTTAAACCCTAAGAATGGGCAGAACCTTGAAGGCATGAACATCTCCATCAACCAGGCTCAGTCAAAATCTTGCGGTGGAGTCAAAGGTGGATGTGCCAATTATCACAGTGGTGGTGGGGGATCTGGAGGTGCTGATGGGTGTGGAGGTGGTGGCGGAGGTGAGAGGAGCGACAGAGGTTATTGTCAGGGTGGTGGCGAAGGGAGAGATCCACGATATGATGGGGTATCCCACTACTTTGTGATGGTCAAATAATCAGAATGATCATTTAAACTAAATAAAAAAGAAAAATAAAATAAATAAAGAATCTTAAACTTAAATAAATAATAAAATAAAAAACTAAACCTAAACATAAAAATTAAAAACCCTAAATAAAAATAAAACCCTAATCTAAAATAAAATAAATAAAAACCAAAACTAAACCCTAAAAATAATGAACCCTAAAAACAAAAAACCTAAATGTAAAATAAAATAAAATAAATAAAAATAAATAAAACCTAAACTAAATAAAACCTAAAAATAAAAAAAATAAAATAAAAAATAAAAAAAAAACATAAACCTAAAATTAAAATAAATTAAACTAAACTAAATAAAAACTAAATTAAAATAAAAATAAAAAAATAAAATAAATAAAATAAAACTAAATGAATAAAAAATAAAACAAACTAAAATAAACCTAATAAACTAAAAAATAAAACCAAAATAAACTAAAATAAAACCAAAACCCAAAATAAAAATTAAAAAATAAAACCTAAACCTAAACTTAAAATAAAAACAAACTAAAATAAAAAATAAAATCAAAATAAACTAAACTAATAAAACAAACATATAAACCTAAAATTTAAAAAAACTAAAATGAAAATAAAAAATAAATAAACAAAAAAAATTAAACTATATGAAATTAAAAAAATAATTAAAAAATATAAATAAACTAAATAAACAAAACCTAAACCAATTTACTTAATTTAAAAAAACCTCAAACAAAACCTAAACCAAAATTTTAAAAAATTAAACTTAAAATAAAATAAAACTAATAAAATAAAAATAAAAAATAAACCTAACTAAAATAAAATAAAAATAAAATAAAATAAAAAATAATACCAACTAAACCTAATTTACTTAATTAAAATAAAACTATAGAAACCTAAATTGTAAACCTAAATGTAAAATAAACCCTAAAAAAAATAAACCCTAAATCTAAATAACAAAACCCTAAAAACTAAACTTAAACCCTAAACCCTAAAAACCTAAACCCCAAAAACCTAAACCTAAAATATAAACCCTAAACTAAATAAACTTAAAAAAATATAAATCTAAAACCCTAAAATAAAAATAAAAAAATAAAATAAAATAAAAACCTAAAAAACCTAAAACCTAAACGATAAATAAAATAATATAAAATAAACTAAACTAAAATTAAATAAAATAAACTAAAAAAAAAAAACCTAAAAAACATAAATAAAATAAAACTAAACGTAAAATAAAACTAAAACTTAAATAAAAATAAAATAAAAACCTAAACTAAAAAATAAACCTAAAAATAAAACCTAAAAATAAATAAAAAATAAAACATAAACCATAAACTAAAAATAAAAAAAACCTAACCCTATAATAAACAAAATAAAATAAACATAAACCAAAATTAAATAAACTAAACTAAAAAAAATAAAACTTAAACCAAAATCCTAGACCCTAAAGTAAATAAACCTAAATTTTCTTAATTTAAAAAAAGAACCCTAAACCAACCCTAACCCTAACCCTAAATCTAAACCTAAACTAAATCATAAATCATAAATAAAAAAAATAAAAAATTATAAAATTAAAACCTAACCCTAAACTCTACTTACCACTAAACCCTAAATCATATATCTTCAACACTAAACCCTAAAACTCTAAACCCTAAACCTTAAAGCCTAACCCCTAAACCCTAAAAGCTTATACCCTAAACCTAAAATCGTAAATGCTAAACCCTATAACCCTAAACCCTTAACCCTAAACCTCAAACCCTATACCCCAAATCCTAAACCCTAAACCCTAAACCATAAACCCAATTTAACCTAAAGGTTCAAGTTTGCCTAAATCAAAACAAAATCTAAATTAATTGAAACCAAAACTTACAATCATCTTTAATTGGTCAACTAAACCCAAACTAACGTAAGCAATTTGGACAATTTGGTCAAATTGGTCAACACTTATGAATTCAAATGAGACACAATCAAATCTAAACTAAACCAAACTAATTGAACCAAAACATCTCTAATGATCATACAAACTGGACAAACCTTGGTTTTACCCAATTTGACCAATTGACCCAACAAACATAATTTGACCTAAATGAGTCAAATTGAGACAAACCTAACCAAATCAACTCTAATTTACTTGGAATTTAGGTTAACCCACTTTTGGCTTATTTCAATTTTACCCAAATCAAATCCAATGGAAAATGATCATTCTACCCTTGGTTCTAGGGCATCACATGAAACAAATCACCCATGTAAGTGGTCATTTCTATTTCTTGGCCACTTGGTAATCTCCCCAACGTCAACTTAGGCACTACGAGGATGGGTGGTTGGGTCAGCCTTGACCCACAAAAGGTAAAATCACCTCACCCTCCCCATTAGAGCATTTGAAATCCATTGAACCCCCATGATTCTTCCTTGGCAGCCACCTCCACACCTTCAATCAACTAAGTCATGCCAACTCCTCCTTCCACCCATGACTCCCAGATGGTTGGTACTAGAAGCAAACCTGATCCCCACCATCCTATCAAGATGAAGGGCCTGGGCATACACCCCGTTTGTTTCCACTCAAACACACAAAAAATTCATTCTTTAGAGCCCTAACTACCTAAGATGACCTGTTAGAGCCAATCCTTAAGCTCCCAAACTCATTCTTCGATCAAAAAATGCCATTCTCATCCATCTCAAAATAAGACACTCCTATTTCTGACCTAACTTTCTCATTTCTCCAACAAACCCAAATTTACTTTACACGCACCTTTCCTAGGCCTCATCGAGTAGGAACGAATCTTCTCCCAAGCATTTCAAGCACCGGAGGTGGGATTTGACTAAAGCTGAGCTCCAAATCATTAGTTGGAGGCCTTCTAGGGGAACATCAAAGAATTGATCCAATTGTTGCTCAATAGGGCTTCATCTTCACTAGATGAACATTCTTTAACTATTCGAACTACCAGTCTTGAGCAACTATGAGGTATGCTTCCAAAACTGATCCTTAGCCAAAAATGAGTTAGAGATTTTTGAAGAAAACTTGCATCTCTTGTGATCTTGACCGTTGGATCCCCTCCAATCGATGTCTTGAATGTGTGGGATCTTATTGGAGTTGATCCAAACTCGGGTAAGCTTGGATCATGTGAGCAATGGTGGATGAGCTCAATTCTGCCTCACTCGCATGATGTTAGGTCAAGCACTGTCCATTTTGCATGATCAGAACAGACAATCGTGATTAGATCTGCTAGATCGATCTGATTTAATCTTATTAAGTTATGGAATTAATCATAGCCATCCAATCATAGATCGGATGATAAATGAGAAAGTTCATCCGCCGCTGCCATATAGGCACTGAGTCAGATAAGTTTTAAGTAGCCAATCTCACAGAGCCATGTGAAATTCATGCCACATCAGTACGCCACATGGCATCAATAGGATTAGTCTTTAATTAGGCTTAATTAATCATTTTAACGACTGAAACTTTTGAAAATAATAAAAAATCATAAAGAAATCAAAAAATCAAAATAAATACTCATTTTAAAGGTATTTTAGAGTATAATTAATTTAAAATAATCTTAACTAATTTTGAATAGTAATTAAGGTTTAATTATAAAATTAATTAGCTTATTAACACTTTTATTACTTGAGAAATTAATCTCAAATTTTGTTGTGTAAATTTAATGGGATGACCTCTACCTCCCATGATTTTCTTGGGATTTATTGCTCACTTAGGAAAATTGACTAATTAAACCTTAACTACTTTGTTAAGTTAATTAATATTTAATTAAAACCATGAATTGTAATAAATTGATCAATTTAGTTTAATAATCATTATTCAATGGTAAGTGAACAAGGAATAGGGTTGGGACCCCTTTCCCAAGTTCATTTCACCATTTTTTTAAAATGAAATTAATTTAGGTTTAACTAATTAATTAAATCACAATCAATTGAAATCATAATCACATGAGACCTTAATTAATAAATCATGGGGTAGATTTTTTAGGTGTTTAATATCTAAAGAGTTTAATGAAATTATGGTTAGTCTACATGTGTGGGAAACCAAAGAGTAATTAATTAAGTCCTTTAATCTAATTAACTATTAATCATGAGCCAATTGCATTAGGCCCCTTTTATTTCTTAAGATCATTACAAGTTTATTTTCTAAGCATATCATGTTGGCTCATAATTATTTAGTTAATTACTTTAAGGTGACTTAGGTAAGGTTAATTAATTCATCTAATTAACAGTTCAACTAAATTAACCCATAAAATCAACTTAATTACATATCTTTAAATTAAATTAAATCACTAATCTGGGAATGTGTTTAAAACAATAAGTGATGATTTCTCTTCTCCTCATTAAATCAAATCCAATCTAAAACATAATTAAAAAAGAAGCTTTGGTTTGCTTTAAATAATCTTATTTGATTTGATTATCTTTAAGAACTAGTTTGGTTGAATGACTCACATGCTTATATTTAATTCTCCTCTTTCCAATCATGTTAAATTTGGTATGTCATTTGATTATCCATATTTTCAAAATCAAGTAAAATAAAATTGATTTCCTTTATGTAAGCATGCATGTGATGATTTAATTTAATATATGTGTGGCTATTATCACTACTAAATCCAAATGTATTTTTCAAAAGCTTATAAATGAATAATAATGTATTATGATGATAGTTATAAATAAATAAGAATTGCATGTGCTTATAGCTTAAGTGTATGAATGTCGAGTTCTCTTTCCTCTATTCATGTGTTGATTTATATATAAGGTAATGGTAATGGGTATATAGTCCTAGAACACAAGGCTTTAGCTAGCCCCTAGGAGGTCATTTGATTACCTCACTTCCCTGGTTTGTTACTTAGATGATGAAATCGAAAAGAAGAAATGTTGAATATGAATTTGTTCTTTGTTTAAAAAAAAACCATAAACCATAAACCCTAAAGTAAAACCTGAATCCTAAATCCAAAACCCTAAAACCTACAACCCTAAACCCTAAACACAAAATGCCAAACCCTAAATCATAAACCCTAAACCCTAAACCCTAAATCATAAACCCTAAAAACCTAAAGACCAAAACCTAAACTAAATAAAACCTAAATATAAAATAAATAAAAAAACCTAAACCTAAATAAAATAAAAACCTAAACTAAAACCTAAACTTAAAGCTGAAAATAAAAAAATTAAACGAAAACTAAATAGAAAAAACCTAAATTAAATAAAGAATTAAAATAAACCTAAGAATAAAAACCAAAAATGAAATTAAAACTAAATGTAAAATAAAAATAAAATAAACCTAAAATAAAATAAAATAAAAACCTAAACCTAAAAAAATAAACCAAAAAATAAATATAAAATAAAACCCAAACTCTAAACTAAAAAAATACCTAAACATAAAATAAAAAACAAAATAAACAAAATCAAATAAACCTAAAACTAAATTAAAATAAACTCAACTAAAATAAATAAAACCTAAACCAAAAAAAAAAAAAACCCTAAACCTAAACATAAACAAAATAAAATAAAATAAACTAAAAATAAACATAAACCTAAACAAAAAATTAAAACCTAAAAATAAACCTAAAATAAAAACATAAAACCTAAAACTAAAAAAATAAAATAAAACTCTAAACTTAAACCTATATATAAAAAATAAAAATTAAACCTAAAAAATTAAACAAAAATAAAGCTCAACTAAAAAATAAACCTAAATCTAATCCTAAACTAAAAAAATAAACTAAAATAAAAAATGTAAGCTAAAATAAATAAACCTAAAATAAATAAACAAAACTAAATAAAAAATAAAAGGTAAACATAAATAAAAATAAAAAATAAAGTAAACTAAAATAAATAATAAATAAACTAAATATCCTAAATAAACTAAAACATACAAGTTTACTTAATTTAGATAAAAAAAACATTAAACCCTAAATCCTAAACCATAAACCCTAAACCCTAAACCCAAACCCAAACCCCAACCCTCAAAAACAACCCTAAACCCTAAACCCTAACCATAAACCATAAACCCTAAAACATAATCCTTAAAACCCTAAACCCTAAAGCCTTACCCTAAACCCTAAACCTCAAACCCAAAACCATAAACCAAAGCCTAAAGTAATTAAATAGATTAATAAATAAACCAATGCCCTAAAATTTAATAAACCTAAACCTAAACCTTAACCCGAAGAATGGGTACATTGTGGGGAACATCACTGTTTATCTCTAGATCCTCGGTTTAAACCTAAACTATCGACACTTAATTAAATTAAAACTCCTAAACCCTAAACATTGAACCCTAAATCCTAAACCATAAACCCTAAACCCTAAACCATAAAACTAACCCTAAACCACTAAACTAACTTAAACAGACTCTTGCTCCTAAGCCCTAAACCCTAAACCACAAACTAAAGCTTAAATGGTAAAACCCTAATCCCTAAACCCCAAAACCCTAACCCCAAACCCTAAACTCTAAACCAACAAACCTTAAAACCCTAAATCCTAAAACCTAACACTAAAACAATTAAACCAAACACAATAAAACCCAAACCCTAAAGTGACCCTAAATTCTAAGCCCCAAACTCCTAAATAATAAACCTAAACTCCCAAAGCACTAAACCATAAACCTAAACCTAAACCCAGAAACCTAAATCATAAACCCCAAAACCTAAAATAAAACCATAAAACCTAAACCCTAAACTAAAACTTGAACCTACACCTAAACTTAACCTAAACTAAACCCTAAATATACAACCTAAACCCTAAGATACCTTAAAACCTAGAAACTTAAACTTGAAGTAAATAAAACCTAAAATTTAAATAAATTAATAGAGCTAAACCTAAATAAAATAAAATAAAATAAAAACCTAAACTTAAACTTACATGTAAAATAAATTAAATTAATAAAAAAAACTAAAATAAAATAAATAAAAATTTAAACTAAAGTTAAAAAATAAGATAAACCTAAGAATAATAAACCTAAAATATAATAAAAACTAAATGCAGATTTAAAATAAAATAAACCTTAAATAAAATAAAATAAAAACTAAATAAAAACCTAAACCTAAATAAATAAACCTTAAAATAAAACATAAACCCTAAACTTAAAGAAACCTAAACCTAAAATGAAAATAAAATGTAGAAAATAAAATAAACCTAAACCTAAACTAAAATAAACTAAACTAAAATAAATAAAACCAAAACTTAAACATAAACTAAATTTTAAATAAAAAAATAAACTAAAAATAAACCTAATCCTAAACTAAAAAATAAAACCTAAAAATAAACCTAAAAGAAAAACCTAAAACCTAAACCTAAAAAAATAAAATAAAAACTTAAACCTGAACTTAAAAATAAAAAATAAAACCTAAACCTAAAAAATAAAATAAGAACAAAACACAACTAAAAAAAACCTAAACTGAAAAAAGAAACTAAAATAAAACACCTAAACTAAAATAAATAAACCTAAAACAAATAAACAAAACAAAATAAAAAAACAAAATAACAATATATAAAAAATAAATTAAAATAAATAAAAAATAAACTAAATAAACTAAATCAACCTAAACATATCAGTTTAGTTAATTTTAAAAATAAAAACCTTGAACCATAAATCCTAAACCCTAAACAAAAACCTTAAACCTTAAACCTATAATCCTTAACCCTAAACACTAAACCCTAAACCCTAAACCCTAACCCTAAAGCCTATACCGTAAATGCATAAAGTCTAAATGCTAAACCCTAAACCCTAAACCCTAAACCCCAAACCCTAAACCTAAAGTAACTAAATAAATTAAAAAAACCCTAAACCTTAAAACCTAATAAACCTAAACCTAAACCCTAAAAATGTGCATAACCTTGACAGCATGAACATCTTCATCAAGCAAGCTCAGTCTAAATCTGGCGGTGGAGTCGAAGGTGGATGCGGCGGTTATCACAGTGGTGGTGGGGGATCTAGAGGTGCTGGTGGTCATAACAGTGGTTGTTATGAAGGCTGGAAGAGCGATAGAGGTTATAGTTGTGGCGGTGGCAAACGGTGAGATCGAGGATATGATGGGGGATCCCAATACTTGAGAGGCCGGGGTGCTTTTGATGGGAACTAGAGAAATTGAAGAACGACTGATCTGATTTATTGCATATAGAATTGTGTCTTTATAGAAGAGACGTTTCTAGTTATCCCGGGCTTTTGATTTGCTCTATGCGTGCTCATTTTTTATCTATTTTATCACTTGTCTCTTAGAAAACTTAGCGTGTTCGATGATAAAATGGAAAAAAAGAAATTTTGAACTTGAATTTGTTCTCTTTTAAAAAAAAAAACCATAAACCCTAAACCCTAAAAAAAAAACTCTAAACACTTAACCCTAAAAAAAAAACCTAAACCCAAACTAAACCCTAAAACCCTAAACCCTAAGCCCTAAACCCTAAAACCATAAAACCCTAAACCTAAACCCTAAAAACCTAAAAACCTAAACCAAAGCAATATAAAACCTCAAAATAAAATAAATGAAGAAACCTAAACATAAATAAAATAAAATAAAATAAAATAAAATAAAAACCTAAACTAAAACCAAAATGTAAACCTAAAAAAATAAAAATTAAAAATAAAAATTGAACTAAAATAAAATAAGTAAAAACCAAAACTAAACTAAAAAAATAAAATAAAACTAAAATAAAACCTAAATGTATAATAAAAATAAAATAAATCTTGAATAAAATGAAGTAAAAATTATATAAAAACCTAAAATTAAACAATAAACCTAAAAATAAATAAAAAATAAAACATAAACCCTAAAAAAAAAACCTAAACATAAAATAAAATAATTTAAACTTAAACCTAAAATTAAATAAACTAAATTAAATAAATAAACTAAACCTAAACCTAAACCTAAATAACTAAATAAATAAACTAAAAAAAAACTAAAACTAAACTAAAATATAAATCTTAAAAATAAACCTAAAATATAAACCTAAAACCTACACCTAAAAAAATAAAATAAAAAATGAAACCTAAACCTAAAAATAAAAAATAAAACCTAAACCTAAAAAATAAAATAAAAATAAAACTAAACTAAAAAAGAAACATAAACCAAAACCTATACCTAAAAATTAAACTAAAATGAAAACCTAAACCAAAATAAATAAACATAAAATAATTAAACTATACTAAATAAAAAAATAAACCTAAATAAAAATATAAAATAAACTAAATAAACCAAAACCTACCAATTTACTTAATTAAAAAAAACCTAAACCCTAAACCCTAAACCTTAAACACTACATCCTAAACCCTAAAACTAACCCTAAACCTAAGACTCTAAAGCCTAATCCCCAAAATGCCCTAAACCATAAATACTAAAGTAACCCTAAACCCCAAACCCTAAAAACCCTAAACCCTAATTCCTAAACCATAATCCCTAAACCCTGAACACTAAACACTAAAACTAACCCTAAACCAAGAACCTACAACCCTAAACCCTAAACACTAAAGTAACCCAAAACCTAACATCCTAAAAAGCTAAAAACCTAAAACCTAAACTAAATTAAACCTAAAAAATAAATAAAGAACTAAAACCAAAAAGAATAAAAAAAATAAAATAAAAATAAAATAAAAAAAGACATAAACCTAAACCTAAACTTCCTAAACCTAACAAAAATAAAATTAAAAATAAAAAAAATTAAAATAAAACAAAATAAATAAAAAATAAAACAAAAGTAAAAAAAAAAACCTAAATAAAATAAAAATTAAACCTAAAATAAAAATAAAATAAACTTAAAATAAAATAAAATAAAAACTAAATAAAAATCTAAATAAAAAATAAAAATAAACCTAAATAAGAAATAAAAAATAAAATCAATTAAAATAAACAAAATAAACCTAAACTTACCAGTTTACTTAATTTTAAAAATAATAAATAAATAAATAAACCTAACCATAAACTTTCAATCGTAAAACAAACCCTAAACACTAAACACTAAACCCTATACGTACAACACTAAACCCTAAAACCCTAAAACCCTAAACCCTAAATCCTACAACACTAAACCCTAATCCCTAAACCCCAAACCCTAAACCCTAGACCCTAAACCCTAAAAACCTAAATACCTAAACACTTAAACCTAAATTAATTAAACTTAAAAATAAAATAAATAAAAAAATTTAAAGTTAAATAAAATAAAATAAAATAAAATAAAATAAAAACTTAAATAAAAACCTAAACCTAAATCTAAACCTAAAACTAAACGTAAAAGTAAAACAATATAAAAAAACTAAAATAAAATAAAATAAATAAAAACCTAAACTAAACTAAAAAAAAAAATAAACTTAAAAATAAAAAAACCTAAATAAAATAAAAACTAAATGTAAAATAAAAATAAAAGAAACCTAAAATAAAATAAAATAATAACTAAATAAAAACATAAACCTAAAAAATAAACCTCAAAATAAATAGAAAATAAAACCATAAAAAAAAAAACATAAACCTAAAATAAAGAAATTAAAGATAAACATAAACCTAAACTAAAATAAAGTAAACTAAAATAAATAAAACCTAAACCTAAACCATAAACCCTAAACTAAATTAACCTAAACCTACGAGCTTTCTAATTTTTTTTTGTAAAAAAGCTAAACCCTAAACCCTAAATCCTAAACCCTAAAACTAACCCTAAAGTTTAAATCTAAAACCTTCAAACCTAAACCCTAAACTAGCCCTAAACCCGAGACCCCAAATAAAAAAAAAATAAAAAATAAAAAATAAAACCCTAAGCACTAAAAAGAATCCTAAACCTTAAACCCTAAACCCTAAATATCTAACCCTAAACCCTAAAACCCTAAATCCTAAACCCTAAGCCCTAAACCTTAAACCCTAAACCCCAAACCCTAAAAAACCTTAAACCCTAAACCATAACTATAAACTCTAAACCCTAAAAGCATAATCGCTAAAACCCTAAACCCTAAAGCATTACCCTAAAACCTAAACATTAAACCCCAAACCCTAAACCTAAGCTTAAAGTAACTAAAAAAATTAAGAAATAAACTAAAACCCTAAAACCTAATAAGCCTAAACCTAAACTAATACCCTAAGAATGGGCAGAACATTAATGGAAGGAACATCACTGTCGACTAGGCTTAGTCTAGATCTGGCTGGTGGATATGGAGGTGGTGATCAGAGCAGTGGCGGTTATGGGGATGGGAGGACCGATGGAGGTTACAGCCATGGTGGTGGCTGCGGGAGAGAGTGGGGATATGATGGTGGATCCCACTACTCGAGAGAGGTGGTTCTAACCAATGAGAAACTAAGAATGATGGCCGATCCGATCTACTATTTATGAACAGGTGTCTTTCGGTGAGAGCATTATCTAGGGTTTTTGATTTTCCCTATGCGTACTCATTTTTTATCTAAGTTGCAACTTATGCCCCCAAAAACTTGGTGTGTTACTTGGTTGATGAAATCAAAAATAAGATATGTTGAATCTAGATTTATTCTTTATTAAAATAAATAAATAAATAAAACCAAAAACTAAAAACTATAAATCCTAAATAAAAACCTGAACCCTAAACCTAAACCATTAACCCTAAACCATAAAAACTCTAAACACTAAACCCTAAACCCTAAAACCTTAAACCCTAAACCCTAAACCCTAAACCCTATACCCTAAACCCTAAACCCTATACCCTAAACCTCAAACCATAAACCCTAAACCCTAAACTTAACCCTAAACCTTAAAAATCTTAAAACCTAAACCTAATCTAAAGAAAACCTAAAAATAAAATAAATTTAAAAAACTAAACCAAAAATATTAAAATAATAAAATAAAATATAAACATAAATAAAACACCTAAGCCTAAATATAAACCTAAAAAGAAAATAAAATAAAAATAAAAACTAAACCAAAATAAAATAAATAAAAACCTAAACTAAATTATAAAATAAAAAACCTAAATAAATCAAAAACTAAACCTAAAAAATGCCCAAAATAAAATAATAAAAATTAAATAAAAACCTAAACCCTAAACTATAAATATTATAAACCAAACCTTAAATTAAAATATACTAAACTAAAATAAATAAAACCTAAACATAAACCTAAAATAAACTAAACCTAAAACTAAACCTAAACTAAATAACTAAAAATAAACTAAAAATAAACCTAAACCTAAATTAAAAACTAAAACTAAAATAAATAAAAATAAAACCAAAAAAAATAAAATAGAAATATAAACCTAAACCTAAAACTATAAAACTAAAATCTAAACCTAAAAAATAAAATGAAAATAAAACTAAACTAAAAATAAACCTAAACCTAAACCTAAACCTAAAAGATAAACTAAAATAAAAAGCCTAAATAAAATAAATAAGAATAAATAAATTAAATAAAACTAAGTAAAAATAAAAATAAACCTTAATAAAAATAAAAATTAGAATAAACTGAAATAAAAAAGTAAATAAACTAAATAAACCTAAAACTACCAGTTTACTTAATTTTTTTAAACACACCCTAACCAATAAGATAAATAAACCCTAAATAAACCTGAACCTCTAAAACCCTAAATGGTAATCCAAACCACTAAAACCTAGCGGTGATCCCTAAAACCACACAACTTAAACCCCACCCTAAACCCTAAATCCTAAACAATAAACTCTAAACCCTAAAGCCTACAAGCCTAAACCCTAAACCCTAAACACTAAACCCTAAACCCTAAACCCTAAACCCCAAACCCCAAACCTTAAAGACTAAATCTTAAACCCAAAACCCTAAAAGTCTAAAAACCTAAACCTAAATTAAATAAAACCTAAAATAAATAAATAAACATACCTAAACTAAAATAACAAACCTAGCAATAAAACCTAAAAATAAATTAAAAAAACTACAAATAGACAAAATAAAATAAACTTAAACTAAAATAAACTAAATTGACATAAATAACCTAAATCTAAATCTAAATCTAAACTAAAAAATAAAACCTAAAAATAAACCTAAAAGGAAAACCTAAAAACTAAACCTAAATATATAAAATAAAAACCTATAACCCCAAACATACAACCCCAAACCCTAAAAAACTGTAAACCATAAACTAACCCTATATCATAAACCTCAAAGCTTAAACCCAAAACCCTAATCCCTAAAACCTAAACCCTAAAAACCTAAAAACCTAAACCAAAACTAAATAAGTCTTAAAAAATAAATAAATAAAAAACCTAAACTTAAATAAATAAAAAATAAAAACCCGAACTAAAACTTAAACCTAAACCTAAACCTAAATCTAAAAATAAAATAAAATAAATGATAAAAACTAAATTATAATAAAATAAATAAAAACCTAAACTAACTCAAAAATTAAATAAACCTAAATTTAAAAAATCTAAATAAAATAAAACCAAAACATAAAATAAAAATAAAATAAACCTAAAATAAAATATAATAAAAACTAAACATTAACCTAAATCTAAAAAGTAAAACAAAAAATAATAAAAAACCTAAACCCTAAAATAAATTATAAAAACATAAACCTAAAATAAACAAAATAAATTAAACCTAAACCTAAACTAAAATAAATAAAGCCTAAATTTAAACTTAAACTAAACTAAACCTAAACCATAAACTAAATAAAATAAAATAAATATAAAGTAAACCTAAAAAAAATAAAATGTAAAATAAACCTAAAATAAAACCTAAAACATAAACTACAAAATAAAATAAAAACCTAAACTTAAACCTAAACATAAAGCAAAACCTAAACCTAAAAAATAAAATAAAAATAAAACTAAACTAAAAATAAACTTAAACCTAAACTTATAGTTATACATAAAAGATAAACTAAAATAAAAAACCTAAACTAAAATTAAAAAACTAAACTAAATAAAAAGTCAAATAAACTTAAATAAAAATAAAAGATAAACTAAAAAAAACTATAAATAAACCTAAAACTACCGGAATAATTTTTTATTTTTATTTTTTAAAAAAAACCCTAAGCCCTAAACCTGAAACCCTAAATACTAAACCTCAAATCGTAAACCCTAAAACTAACTCTAAACCATAAACCATTAACCTACAACCCCAAACCTACAATCCTAAATCATGAACCCTAAAACCCTAAACCCTTAACCGTAAACTAACCCTAGACACTAAACCCTAAATGATAAAAACCCTAAACTAACCTAAAACTTTAAGTTAAACCTAAATCCTAAACCCTAAACCATGAAAACCCTAAACCCTAAAGTCTAAACACAAACCCTAAACCCAAAAAACTCTAAATTAACCATAAACCCTAAATTATAAACCTTGAAAAACTTTAAGCCTAAAGCTTAATCCATAAACCCAAAACCATAAACTAACCCTAAACCCTAAGTCCTTAATCTAAACCCTAAAACCCTAAACCCTAAACACTACCCTAAACCCTAAACCCTAAACTTTGAAGCCTTAAACACTAAAACCCTAAACCCTAAACCCTAAACCCTAAAAGCTATAAACTTAAACCTAAAATAAATAGAAAAACCTTTACCTAAATAAAATAAAATAAATTAAAACTAAACTTAAATCTAAAACTAACTTAAAAATAAAAAAATAAAAAAAAATTAAACTATAATAAATCAAATAAAAACCTAAACTAAATTAAAAAATAAGATAAACTTAAGAAGAAAAAACCTAAATAAAATAAAAACTAAACTTAAAATAAAAATAAATAAACATACAATAAAATAAAAGAAAAACTAAATAAAAACCTAAACTAACAAAATAAACATAAAATTAAAAAACCTAAAATGAAATAAAAAAAAATAAATAAAACAAACTAAAAAAAAAAACCTTAACCTACAATAAAAATAAAATAAAATAAAATAAACTTAAAAACCTAAACTAAAATATGTAAAAACTAAACCTAAACCTAAAATAAACTAATGCTAAAGCTAAAGCTAAACTAAATAAAATAAAATAAATAAAAATAAACCTGAACCTAAACTAAAAAATAAAACCTAAGAATAAGCATAAAATAAAAACTTAAAACCGAAACCGAAAAAATAATACAAACCTAAACCTTAACCTAAAAATAAAAAATAAAACCTAAACCTAAAAAATAAAGTAAAAACTAAACTCAATTAAAAAATAAACTAAAATAAAATACCCAAACTAAAATAAATAAACATAATTAAATAAAATAAAATAAACCTAAATAAAATTAAAAATAATGTAAACTAAAATAAATCAAAAATAAACTAAATATATAAAATAAACCTACTTAATTTAAAAATAAAACCTTCAATCCTAAATCCTAAACCCTAAACCCTAAACACTAAACCCTACACCCTAAAAAATTGTATACCCTAAATAATAAACCCTAAACCCTAAAATAAAAACTAAATAAAAACCTAAACTTAAAAAATAAACCTACAAATAAAACTTAAAAATAAATAAATAATAAATCCTAAACCTTAAAAACCTTAAAACCTAAAATAAACCAAAATAAACAATAAATAAAATAAACCAAACCTAAAGCTAAAATAAACCTAAACCTAAACTAAAATAAACTAAATAAATAAATTAAACTAAAAATAAACCTAAACCTAAACTAAAATATAAAACATAACAATAAACTTAAAATAAAACCTAAAACCTAAATCTAAAAAATAAAATAAAACTTAAACCTAAAAATAAAATAAAATAAACCTAAATAAAATAAAAATAAAACTAAACTAAAAAATAATCATAAACCTAAACCTAAACGAAAAAAATAAACTAAAATAAAAAACCTAAACTAAAAGAAATAATCCTAAAATAAATAAACTAAACTAAATAAAAATAAAAAATTAATTGAAATAGAAATAAAAAATAAAATAACCAAAAATAAATAAAAAATTAACTAAATAAATGAAATAAACTTAAACCTACCAATTTACTTATTTAAAAAAAAAACCCTAAACCCAAAACCTAAAACTAACCCTAAACCCTAAACATACAACCCTAAACCCTAATCTCTAGACCTAAAACCTAAACCCTAAAACCTAAACCCTAAAGCCTAAAAGCCCTAAACCCTAAAACCTAAACCCTAAACCATAAACCCTAAACACTAAACCCTAAAACCCTTTACCCTATACCCTAAACTCTAAACCCTAAACCCTAAAACCTTAAACCCTAAACACTAAACCCTAAATCCTAAACACTAAAACCTACAACACTAAACCCTAATCCCCAAACCTTAAATCATAAACCCTAAACTATAAACTAAACCCTAAACTAACCCTAAACCCTATGAATGGGCAGAACCTTGATGGAAGAAACATCATCGTCAACTAGGCTCAGTCTAGATCTGGTGGTGGAGGTGAATGCATAGGCAGTGATTATCATGGTGGTTGTGGGGGATCACTTGGTGCTGGTGGATATAGAGGTGGTGGTCAGAGTAGTGGTGGTTATGGAGGCGGGATGAGCGATGGAGGTTACAACCATAGTGGTGGTGGAGGGAGAGATCAGGGATATGATGGCGGATCTTACTATTTGAGAGGTGCGAGTGGTTCTAATGGGAATGAGGGAAATAGAACGGCCCATCCGATTCTTTATGGAATTATGCCTTTATATTAGAGGTTCATATCTAGGGCTTTTGATTTTCTCTATGGGTGCACATTTTTTATCTGTGTCATCGTTTGTGTCTCAGAAAACTAGGGGTGCTACTTGGTTGAAGAAATTGAAAAAAAGAAATGTTGAATCTAAATTTATTCTCTGTTAAAAAAACATTAAACCCTAAACCCTAAACTTAAACTTAAACCTAAAACCTAAAACCTAAACACTTAACCCTAAACCTTAAACCATAAACCCCAAACTCAAAACCATAAACCCTAAACCCTAAACCCTAAACCTTAAACTAAGCCTACACCCTAAAAGCTAAAAACTTAAATCTAAATAAAATAAAACCTAAAAATAAAATATATAAAAAAACTTAAATTGAAATAAAATTAAAAAAATAAAATCAAATAAAAACATAAACTAAAACTTAAACCTAAACCTAAACTTAAAATAGAAAATAAAATAAAAAATTAAAACTAAACTAAAATAAAATAAATAAAATCCTAAACTAAACAAAAAATTGAAAACTTAAATAAAATAAAAACTAAACCTAAAATAAAATATAATAAACCTAAAATATAATGAAATAAAAACTAAATAAATACCTAAAGCTAAAAAAGGAAACTAAAAATAAAACCTAAAAATAAATAAAAATTAAACCTAAACCCTAAACTAAAAAAAAGAACTAAACTTAAAAGAAAAATAAAATAAACAAAACAAAATAAACCTAAACCTAAACTAAAATAAACTAAACTAAAATAAGATATTCAAAACCTAATTCGAAAATAAACTGAACCTAAACCTAAACTTAAACTAAACTAAATAAAATAAGCAAAAATCAAACCTAAACCTAAAATGAAAAATAAAACCTAAAATAAAAACCTAAAACTTAAACCTAAAAATAAAAAATAAAATCTAAACCAAAAAAATTAAAATAAAAATAAAACTCAACATAAAAATAAACCTAGACTTAAAAAAGTAACTAAAATAAAAGACCTAAACTAAAATAAATAAACTAAACTAAATAAAAATATAAAATATAACTAAATAAAAATAAAAAATAAAATAAACTCAAAGAAATAAAAAATATAGTAAATAAATTAAATAAATATAAACCTACTGGTTTACTTAATTTAATAAAAATATCCTAAACACTAAATCCTGAGGACCCTAAACTAAACCTACAACCCTAAAACTGACCACAGGCTAAACCCTAAATCCTAAATCCTCTAAATCCTAAACCCTAAACCATAAACCCTAAACATGAGCCCCTAAATCTTACCACAACCACTAAACCCTGAGCCTAAACCCTAAACCACCCATGGCCAAACCCTACTCCACAAGACTAAATCCTAAACCACACCATAAACCATAAAACCTAAACCTAAATTAAATAAAACCTAAAATAAATGGATAAACATGCTAAACTTAAATAACAAACCTAACAATAAAACCTAAAATGAATAAAAGAAAAAAAAACTACTGTGGGACAAATAAAATGAACTATAAACTAAATTGATATAAATAACTAAACCTAAATGTAAACCTAAACTAAAAATAAAACTTAAAATAAACCTAAAAGGAAACTAAAACTAAACCTAAAAATACAAAATAAAACTTATAACCCCACATACAACCCTAAACCACTAAAACGTGAGCCATAAACAAACTTAAACCTTAAAGCAGGCAGACCCAATCCATAAAACCTAAACCCTAAAAAACCTAAAAACTAAAACTAAATAAATCCTCAAAATAAATAAATAAAACCTAAACCTAAATATAAAAGATAAAAATAAAAAAATAAACTAAAACTAAAACTTAAACCTAAACCTAAACCTAAAACCTAAAATAAAATAAAGAGATAAACTAAAGATAAAAATAAATAAAATCTAAACTAACCAAAAAATTAAATAAACCTAAAAATAAAAAATCTATTTAAAATAAAACCCAAACATAAAATAAAAAGAAAATAAACTTATAATAAAATATAATAAAAACTAAATATTAACCTAAATATAAAAAGTAAACCTAAAAATAAAAACTAAAAATAAAAAAATAACTAAACCATCAAATAAAATATAAAAACATAAACCTAAAATAAACATAATAAATTAAACCTAAACTAAAATAAATTTAAACTAAAATAAATAAAGCCTAAACTTAAAATTAAAATAAACTAAACCTAAACCATAAACTAAATAAAATAAAATAAACAAAAAGTAAACCTAAACCTAAACAAAAAAATAAAATGTAAAAATAAACCTAAAATTAAAACCTAAAACATAAACCTACAAAAATAAAATAAAAACCTAAACTTAACCTAAACATAAAGAAAAAACCTAAACCTAAAAAATAAAATAAAAATAAAACTAAACTAAAAATAATTTAAACCTAAACTTATACCTATACATAAAAAATAAATTAAATTAAAAACCTAAACTAAAATAAATAAACTAAACTAAATAAAAATGAAATAAACTAAATAAAATAAAGATAAACTAAACTAAAATAAAAAAAAAACTATAAATAAATCTAAAACTACCAGATTAATTTTTTATTTTTTTAAAAAACCCTAAGCTAAACCCTAAAACCAGGCAGAAACCCTAAATACTAAACCTCAGGATCGTGAAACCCTAAAACCCCCTAAAACCATACTGCCCCAAAACCTACAATCCTAAATCATAAACCCAAAATCCTAAACCCTAAATCCTCCAACCTGGACCCAACTGCGATAAAACCCTAAACTAACCTAAAATTTTAAGTTAGAGAATCCTCTAAACCCAGCCTTAAACCTAAAACCCTAAAAATCTACATAAACCCTAAAAAAGCTAAATTAACCTAAACTAAACTATAAACTTGAGCTTAAAAAAGCTTAAACCATAAACCCAAGACCATAAACTGACCTAACCCTAAAACCAGCCAAACCTAGCCACAACCCTACCCTCTACACTAAAGGATCCCTAAACCCTAAACTTTAAGCCCTACACTAAACCCTAAACCCTAAACCCTAAACATAAAACCAAAACCTAAACCTAAAATAAAAAAACTACCTAAATAAGATAAAATAAATTAAAACAAAACTAAACCTAACTTAAAAAAATAAAATAAAAATTAAACTATAATAAATCAAATAAAACATAAACTAAATTAAAAAATAAGATAAACCTAAAAGGAAAACCTGGATAAAATAAAACTAAACTTAAAATAAAATAAATAAATAAACATACAATAAAATAAAAAAAACTAAATAAAACCTAAACCTACAAAATAAACTTAAAATAAAACCTAAAAAAGAAATAAAAATAAAACTTAAACCCTAAACTAAAATTAACCTACAATAAAATAAAATAAAATAAACTTAAAACCTAAACTAAAATATGTAATCTAAATCTAAACCTAAAAACTAAACTAAAGCTAAAGCTAAAGCTAAACTAAATAAAATAAAATAAATAAAAATAAACCTAAACCTAAACTAAAAAATAAAACCTAAGAATAAGCATAAAAAAAAACCTAAAATCGAAACCTAAAAAATAATACAAACCTAAACCTTAACCTAAAAATAAAAAATAAAACCTAAACCTAAAAAATAAAGTAAAAACTGAACTCAATTAAAAAATAAACTAAAATAAAATATCCAAACTAAAATAAATCAACAAAACTAAATAAAATAATAATAAACCTAAATAAAATTAAAAATAATGTAAACTAAAATAAATCAAAATAAACTAAATATCTTTAAATAAACCTAAACCTATGGGTTTTACTTAATTTAAAAATAAAACCTTCAATCCTAAATCCTAAACCCTATACCTAAACCCTAAACACTAAACCCTACACCCTAAAAAACCCTATACCCTAAACACTAAACCTTAAACCCAAAAATAAAAACTAAATAAAAACCTAAACTTAAGAAATAAACCTACAAATAAAACCTAAAAATAAATAAATAATAAATCCTAAGCTAATATAAACACTATAAGATAAACTAAAACCTAATCTAAAATAAACTAAATTAAAATAAATAAAACCTAAACCAAAAGATAAAATAAACTAAACCTAAACCCTAAACTAAATAATATAAATTAAATTAAAAATAAACCTAAACCTAAACTAAAATATAAAACATAAAAATAAACTTAAAATAAAAACCTAAAACATAAACCTAAAAAAATAAAATAAAAACTTAAACCTAAACCTAAAATGAAAAAATAAAACCTAAACCTAAAAAATAAAATAAAAATAATAATAAACTAAAAATAATCATAAACCTAAACCTAAACTAAAAAAAAAAAAGAAAACTAAATAAAACCTAAAAAGAAATAATCTTAAAATAAATAAACTAAACTAAATAAAAAAATAAAAAATTAATTGAAATAAAATAAAATAACTAAAAATAAATAAAAAATCAACTAAATAAATAAAATAAACTTAAACCTACCAGTTTACTTAATTTGAAAAAAAAACCCTAAACCCTAAATCTTAAACCTTAAACCCAAAACCCTCAAACTAACCCTAAACCCTAAACATACAACCCTAAACCCTAATCGATAGACCTGAAAGCTAAACGCTAAAACCTAAACCCTAAACCCTAAAAACCCTAAACCTTAAAGCCTAAACCATAAACCCTAAACCCTAATCCCTAAACCCTAAAACCCTATACCCTAAACCCTAAACCCTAAACCCTAAACCCAAAAACCCTAAACCCTAAACCCTAAACCCTAAATCCTAAACACTAAAACCTACAACCCTAAACTCTAATCCCAAAACCTTAAACCATAAACCCTAAACTCCCAAACTAACCTAAACCCTAAATGGGCGGAACCTTGATGGAAGAAACATCATCATTCTCGGTCTAGATGCAGTGGTGGAGGTGAATGCATGGCGGATTATCATGGTGGTGGTGGTGGGGATCACTTGGTGTTGGTGGATATAGAGGTGGTGGTCAGAATAGTGGTGGTTATGGAGGCGAGAGGAGCGATGGAGGTTACAGCCATAGTGGTGGTGGAGGGAGAGATCAGGGATATGATGGCAGATCCTGCTATTTATGAGATGCGAGTGGTTCTAATGGGAATGAGGGAAATAGAAGAACGACCGATCTGATCTGCTGCGTATGGAATTATGCCTTTATATTAGAGGCAGTTCTACTTATCTAGGGCTTTTGATTTTCTCTATGGGTGCACATTTTTTATCTATCTCATCGTTTGTGTCTCAGAAAACTATGGGTGCTACTTGGTTGAAGAAATTGAAAAAAAGAAGAGTTGAATCTAAATTTATTCTCTGTTAGAAAAAACTTTAAACCCTAAACCCTAAACTAAAACTTAAACCTAAAACCTAAAACCTAACCACCTAACCCTAAACCTTAAACCCTAAACCCCAAACTCAAAACCCTAAACCCTAAACCCTAAACCTTAAACCTTAAACTAAGCCTACACCCTAAAAGCTAAAAACTTAAATCTAAATAAAATAAAACCTAAAAATAAAATATATAAAAAAACCTAAACTGAAATAAAATTAAAAAAATAAAATCAAATAAAAATATAAACTAAAACTTAAACTTAAACCAAAACCTAAAATAGAAAATGAAATAAAATTAAAACTAAACTAAAATAAAATAAATAAAATCCTAAACTAAATAAAAAATAAAAACTTAAATAAAATAAAAACTAAACCTAAAATAAAATATAATAAAACTAAAATATAATAAAATAAAACTAAATAATTACCTAAATAAAGAAGAAACCTAAAAATAAAACCTAAAATAAATAAAAAAAACCTAAACCCTAAACTAAAAAAAAAAAAACCTAAAACTAAAGAAAAAATAAACAAAACAAAATAAACCTAAACCTAAACTTAAATAAACTAAACTAAAATAAAGAAATCCAAAACTTAATCGAAAATAAATTGAACCTAAACCTAAACTTAAATTGAATTAAATAAAATAAACAAAAATCAAACCTAAACCTAAATTGAAAAATAAAACCTAAAACTTAAACTTAAAAATAAAAAATAAAATCTAAACCAAAAAAATTAAAATTAAAATAAAACTCAACAAAAAAATAAACCTAGACTTAAAAAATTAACTAAAATAAAAGACCTAAACTAAAATAAATAAACTAAACTAAATAAAAATATAACATATAACTAAATAAAAATAAAAAATAAAATAAACTCAAAGAATTAAAAAATAAACTAAATAAATTAAATAAATATAAACCTACCTGTTTACTTAATTTAATAAAAATATCCTAAACATTAAATCCTAAACCTTGAACCCTAAACCCTAAACCCTAAAAGTAACCCTAAACCACAAACCCTCTACATATCCTAAAGCCACACCCTAAATCCTAAATCCCTAAATCCTAAACTACACCACACCCTAAATCTTAAACCCTCCCCCTAAACCACCCCAAATCCTAAACCCCACCTAAAACCCTAAAGACTAAATCCTCCAAACCACCAAAACCTAAAACCTAAACCTAAATTAAATAAAACCTAAAATAAATAGATAAACATACCTAAACTTAAATAACAAACCTAACAATAAAACCTAAAAATAAATGAAAAAAAACTACAAATAGACAAAATAAAATAAACTTAAACTGAAATAAACTAAATTGATATAAATAAAACCTAAACCTAAACCTAAACCTAAACTAAAAAATAAAACCTAAAAATAAACCTAAAAGGAAAACCTAAAAACTAAACCTAAAAATACAAAATAAAAACCTATAACCCCAAACATACAACACTAAACCTTTCAACACTGTAAACCATAAACTAACCCTAAACCTTAAACCTTAAAGCTTATACCCAAAACCCTAATCCATAAAACCTAAACCCTAAAAACCTAAAAACCTAAACCAAAACTAAATAAATCTTCAAAAATAAATAAATAAAAACCTAAACTTAAATAAATAAAAAATAAAAAAATAAAAACCCAAATTAAAACTTAAACCTAAACCTAAACCTAAACCTGAAAATAAAATAAAATAAAAGATAAAAACTAAATTACATTAAAATAAATAAAACCTAAAGTAACTAAAAATATTAAATAAACCTAAAAATAAAAAATATATTTAAAATAAAACCCAAATGTAAAATAAAAATAAAATAAACTTATAATAAAATATAATAAAAATTAAATATTAACCTAAATCTAAAAAGTAAACCTAAAAATAAAAACTAAAAATAAAAAAATAACTAAACCCTAAAATAAAATATAAAAACATAAACCTAAAATAAACAAAATAAATTAAACCTAAACCTAAACTAAAATAAATTTAAACTAAAATAAATAAAGCCTAAAATTAAACTTGAAATAAACTAAACCTAAACCATAAACTAAATAAAATAAAATAAACAAAGTAAACCTAAACTAAACAAAAAATAAAATGTAAAAATAAACCTAAAATAAAACCTAAAACACATACAAAATAAAATAAAACTTAAACTTAAACCTAAACATAAAGAAAATGACCTAAACCTAAAGAATAAAATAAAAATAAAACTAAACTAAAAATAAACTTAAACCTAAACTTATATCTACACATAAAAAATAAACTAAAATAAAAAACATAAACTAAAACATATAAACTAAAGTAAAAATAAAAAATGAAATAAACCTAAGTAAAAATAGAAGATAAACTAAACAAAAATAAAAAAAAGTATAAATAAACCTAAAACTACCTGATTAAATTTTTATTTTTTATTTAAAAAAAACCCTAAGCCTTAAACCCTAAACCCTAAATACTAGGCCACCAGAAACCCTAAACTAACCCTAAACCATAAACCCTGAAACCACTGATCCTAAATCATAAACCCTAAAACCCTAAACCCTAAACCCTAACTAACTCTGGACCCTAAAGCGATAAAACCCTAAACTAACTACCAACCTGTTAAACCTAAATCTTAAACCCTAAACCCAAAACCTTAAATCCTAAACCCTAAAGTCTAAACACTAAACCCTAAACCCAAAAACTCTAAATTAACCATAAACCCTAAACTATAAACCTTGAAAACCTTAAACCCTAAAGCTTAAACCATAAACCCAAAACCATAAACTAACCCTAAACCCTAAGAACCTTGAGGTCTAAACCATAAACCCTAAACCCTAAAAACCCTAAACCCTAAGGCCTAAACACTAAACCCTAAACCCTAAACCATAAACTTTGAATCCCTAAACACTAAATCCCTAAACACTAAACCTTAAACTCTAAACCCTAAAAACCTAAAAACTTAAACCTAAAATAAACAAAAAAACCTTTACCTAAATAAAATAAAATAAATTAAAACAAAAACTAAAACCTAAAAATAAACTTTAAAAATAAAAAAAATAAAAAAAACTAAACTATAATAAATCAAATAAAATCTTAAACTAAATTAAAAAATAAGATAAACCTAAGAAGAAAAAACCTAAATAAAATAAAAACTAAACTTAAAATGAAAATAAATAAACATACAATAAAATAAAAGAAAAACTAAATAAAAACCTAAACCTACAAAATAAACTTAAAAATAAAACCTAAAAAAGAAATAAAAAATAAAACTTAAACCCTAAACTAAAAAAAAACCTTAACCTACAATAAAAATAAAATAAAATAAACGTAAAAACCTAAACTAAAATATGTAAAATCTAAACCTAAACCTAAAATAAACTAAACCTAAAGCTAAAGCTAAACTAAATAAAATAAAATAAATAAAAATAGACCTAAACCTAAACTAAAAAATAAAACCTAAAAATAAGCATAAAATAAAATCCTAAAACCGAAACCTAAAAGATAATACAAACCTAAACCTTAACCTAAAAATAAAAAATAAAACCTAAACCTAAAAAATAAAGTAAAAACTAAACTCAATTAAAAAATAAACTAAAATAAAATACCCAAACTAAAATAAATAAACAAAACTAAATAAAAATAAAAATAAACCTAAATAAAATTAAAAAATAATGTAAACTAAAATAAATCAAAAATAAACTAAATATGCTAAATAAACCTAAACCTACTCGTTTACTTAATTTAAAAATAAAACCTTCAATCCTAAATCCTAAACCCTAAACCTATAACCCTAAACCCTAAACACTAAACCCTACACCCTAAAAAACCTTAAACCATATACCTTGAAAGTATAACAACTAAAATCCTAAACACTAAACCCTAAACAAAAAACCCTTAATATAAACCCCAAACTCTAAACCACTAACCCTAAACCTCAAGTAACTAAATAAATTAAAAAATAAACCTAAACCATAAAACCTAATAAACCTAAACCTAAACCCTAAGAATGGACATAACCTTGACGTAGTAACATCACCATCAACCATGCTAAGTGTAGATCTCGCAGTGGAGGCGAAGGTGGAGGCAGCTGTTATCGTAGTGGTGGTGTGCGAGCTAGAGGAGCTGGTGGTCGGAGCAGTGGTGGTTATGGAGGCGGGAGGAGCGACGGAGGTTACAATCATGGTGGTGGTGGAGGGAGAGAGCGAGGATATAATGGTGGATCCCGCTACTCGAGAGCCTATTTTGGTTCTAATGGGAAATGGAGAAATTGAAGAATGACCAATCCAATCGAATGCTTATGGAACTATGTCTTTATATTAGAGATGGTTCTAGTTATCTAGGGTTTTTGATTTTCTCTAGGCATGCTCATTTTCTATTTATGTCATCACTTGTGTCTTACAAAACTTGGAGTGTTACTTATTAAAGAAAAACCAAAAACTCTAAAACTAAAACTAAATCACAGAACCTAAACAAACTTAAACTAAGTCTTGGACTAAACCCTAAAAACCATAAACTCTAAATCTTAAACCTTAAACCATAAACTCTAAAAAACTCTAAACCCTAAACCCTAAACTTAAATCACCATGCAAAACCTGACCTAAAACCATGAACCCATAAACTACTAAACCCTAAACCCTAAACCCTATTGCCTCAACTCTAATCCACAAACACTAAAACCTAAAGTAAACCCTAAACCCTAAACCCTAAAGCTAAAAAGCATAAACCTAAAACTAAATAAAATCTAAAATAAAATAAATAAAAAAAACCTAAAAAATAAAAATAAAATAAATTAACATAAACCTAAAATTTAAACCTTAACCTAACCTAAACCTAATCCCACTAAAAAAAAATAAAATAAAAATAATAAATAAAAAAAAAAAAAATAAACTAAAATAAATAAAACTAAACTAAACTAAAAATTTAAACCTAAATAAATAAAACTAAACTTAAAATAAAATAAATAAACCTAAAATAAAAAATACACTAAAGACTAAGTAAAACCTAAACCTAAAAATAAACCAAAAAATAAAACTTAAACTAAACTAAAAAAAAAATTAAAATAAAAATAAAATGAAATAAACCTAAACCTAAACTAAAATAAATAAAATAAAACTTAAACCTAAAATATAAACCTAAACCTAAAATAAATAAATAAAACTAAAATAAACCTAAACCTAACTAAAAACATAAACCCTAAAATAAAATAAAAATAAAACTTTAAAGTAAACAAATAAAATAAAACCTAAACCTAAATAACAAATAAAAATAAAACCTAAACTTAAACCTAAACCTAAATAAAATAAACAAAAACCTAAACTAAAATAAAATAACCTAAAATAAGTAAACAAAACTAAATAAAAAAATAAGCCTAAATAAAGATAAAAAAATGTAAACTAAAAAAAATAATAAATAAACTAAATAACCCTAAACCTATAAGTTTACTTAATTTTAAAAAAAAAAACTAAAAAAACCCTAACCACCTTAAACCCTAAACTAACCCTAAACCACTAACCCTCTAAACATGACCCCCAAAATCATAAACCCTAAACCCTAAAACCTAACCTAAACAAAATAAAACCTAAAAATAAATCAAAAAAAAAACTTAAACCTAAATAAAATAAAATAAAATAAAATAAAATAAAACTACTTGAACCTAAACTAAATTGAAACCTAAACTAAATAAAATAAATTTAAAATAAAAATTAAACTAAAATAAAATAAATTAAAATCTAAACTAAAAAAATAAAATGAACCTAAAACCTAAATAAAATAAATTGTAAAATAAAATAAAATAAAACCAAAATTAAAATAAAATAAAACTAAATAAAACCTAAACTTAAAAAAATAAACCTACAAATAAAACCTAAAAATAAATAAATAATAAATCCTAAACCCTAAAAAACCTTAACCTAAAATAAACCAAAACCTAAAACTAAAATAAACTAAAACTAAAATAAATAAAACTACTAAAATAAATTAAACCTAAAAAACTAAATAAAATAAATTAAACTAAAGAAAACTAAACCTAAACTAAAATATAAAACATAAAATAAACTTAAAATAAAAACCTAAAACCTAAACCTAAAGAAATAAAATAAAAACTTAAAACTAAAATAAAAATAAAAATAAACCTAAAATAAAATAAAATAAAACTAAACTAAAATAATCATAAACCTAAACCTAAACTAAAAATAAACTAAAATAAAAAAACCTAAACTAAAAGAAATAATCCTAAAATAAATAAACTAAATTAAATAAAATAAAATTAAAATAAAATAGAAATAAAAAATAAAATAATAAAATAAATAAAAAAATCAACTAAATAAACAAATAAACTTAAACTACCGGTTATTTAATTTAAAAAACCACCCTAAATCCTAAACCTTAAACCCAAAACCCTAAAACTAACCCAAAACCCTAAACCCTAAACATACAACCCCAAACCTTAATCGATAGACCTGAAACCTAAACCCTAAAACCTAAACCCTAAACCCTAAAAACCCTAAACCCTAAAACCTAAACCCTAATCCCTAAAATCCTATGCCCTAAACCCTAACCCCTAAACCTTAAATCTTAAACCCTTAACACTAAAACCTACAACCCTAAACCCTAATCCTCAAACCTTAAACCATAAACCCTAAACCCAAAACTAAACCCTAAACTAACCCTAAACCCTATGAATGGGCAGAACCTTGATGGATGAAACATCATTGTCAACTAGGCTCAGTCTAGATCTGGTGGTGAAGGTGAATGCATAGGCAGTGGTTATCATGGTGGTGGTGGGGGATCACTTCGTGCTGGTGGATATAGAGGTGATGGTCAGAGTAGTGGTGGTTATGGAGGCGCGAGGAGCGATGGAGGTTACAGCCACAGTGGTAATAGAGGGAGAGATCAGGGATATGATGGCAGATCCTGCTATTTGAGAGGTATGAGTGGTTCTAATGGGAATGAGGGAAATAGCAGGATGATCGATCTGATCTGTTGCTTATGGAATTATGTCTTTATATTAGAGGCAATTTTACTTATCTGGGGCTTTTAATTTTCTCTATGGGTGCACATTTTTAATATATGTCATCACTTGTGTCTTAGAAAACATGGGGTACTAGTTGGTTGAAGAAATTGAAAAAAAGAAATGTTGAATCTAAATTTATTCTCTATTAAATCAAACTTTAAACCCTAGACCTTAAACTAAAACTTAGACCTAAAACCTAAAACCAAAACACTAAACCCTAAACCTTAAACCCAAAACCCCAAGCTTAAAACCCTAAACCATAAACCATAAACCTTAAACTAAGCCTACACCCTAAAAGCTAAAAACTTAAATCTAAAAAAAATAAAACCTAAAAATAAAATATATAAAAAAAATGAAAAATAAAATAAAATTAAAAAAATAAAATAAAATAAAAATATAAACTAAAACTTAAACCTAAACCTAAACCTAAAATAGAAAATAAAATAAAAATAAAACTAAACTAAAATAAAATAAATAAAATCCTAAACTAAATAAAAATAAAACTTAAATAAAATAAAAATAAAACCTAAAATAAATATAATAAACCAAAAAAATATAATAAAATAAAAACTAAATAAATACAAGTTAAAAAAGAAACATAAAAATAAAACTTAAAATAAATAAAAATAAAACCTAAAAGAAAAATAAAATAAACAAAATAAAATAAACCAAACCCAATAAACTAAAATAGAAATAAACCTAAATCTAATATAAATTGAATAAACCTAAAACTAAATTAAATAAAATAAATAAAAAATCAAATCTAAATCTAAAATGAAAAATAAAACCTAAAATAAAAACCTAAAACTTAAATCTAAAATTAAAAAATAAAATCTAAACCAAAAAATTAAAAAAAAAAGAAAAATCAACCAAAAAAATAAACCTAGACTTAGAAAATTAACTTAAATAAAAGACCTAAATATAATAAATATAAATTAAATAAAATATAAAATATAACTAAATAAAAATAAAAAATAAAATAAACTCAAAGAAATAAAAAATAAACTAAATAAATTAAATAAATATAAACTAGATTTACTTAATTTAATAAAATACCCCAAATGCTAAATCCTAAACCAAAACTACAACCTAAAAACTAAACCCTAAACCTAAATCCTAAATCCTAAATCCAAACCCAACCATAAATCCTAAACATGAAACCTAAATCTTAAACCCTAAAACCTAAACCCTAAACCCTAAACCCTAAACCCTAAACCTAAAAACTAACCCAAACTTTAAACTAACCCTAAACCCTAATATAACCCTAAAATAAACCTAAACCCCAAGAATGGACTAATCCTTAATGGAAGGATCATCACCATCAACTAGGCTTAGTCTAGATCTAATGGTGGAGGTGAAGTCAAAGGCTAGGATTATCGCAGTGGTGGTGGGGGATCTAGAGGTGTTGGTGGATATGGAGGTGGTAGGAGTGACAAAGGTTATAGATGTGGTGGGGGTGGAGGAATAGATCGGTGATATGATGGAGGATCCCGTTACTTGAGAGGCAAGGTGGTTCTGATGGGAACTAGAGAAACTGAAGAATGGCCGATCATCTCTCCTACTTATTGAACTGTCCCTACAGTAGAGACAATTCTACATATCCAAGGTTTTTGGTTTACTCTATGGGTTCTCATTATTTATCTATGTCATCGTTGGTGTCTTAGAAAACTTGGGGTGCTACTTGGTTGATCAAATTAAAAAGAAGAAATGTTGAATCTAAATTTATTCTTTGTTATAAAAAACCTTAAACCCTAAACCCTAAACCCTAAACCTAAACCCTAAACTCTAAACCTTAAACCTAAATCCTAAAACCAAACTTAAAACCACAACCCTAAAACAAACCCTAAACCTAAACCTAAACCTAAACCTAAACCCTAAACTCCAAACCCTAAACCACCCAAACCATAAACCTAAACCCTAAAACTTACAACCCTAAACTTTAAATCCTAAAACCTAAACCTTAAATTCTAAACCCTAAAGCCAAAACTAACCTAAACCTCAACCCTAAACTCTAAACTAAACTAAACCTAATAAACCTAACAAACCAACACCCAAACCTTGAATAAATATGTCATTAAGTACATCTAAAGAATGACCCTCTAACATAGTTATGGTAGCTAAAGAAAATGTCTTCAAGAGACTTTCCCTTGACTATTAGAGATTTGAATATCCTAAACCCTAATCTTAAATCATGTTATAGTATAATGTAGCATCATATATTTGAGCATGTAGTGTTATGTTTTTGGATGTTATAGAATGTTTAGAAATGTTTTAGTATATTATGCTATTGTGCCCTATATTCTATATTAATATAAATCATAAAAATATTGATTTAATAAATCAGTTGATGAAATTTGTTAAATTAGAAGTGGGAATTAGGTTGTATTACCAAAGGCGTGCTATGCCACTTGTAGTCTAAAAAGTAAGATTTTATGTTCAAAATAAATATTATATATTGTAGCATAGTATAGCATCATATATCATAATATATTATTCTTCACATTTTAAATTCTTTTAGTATTTTACAATCATGCAGTCGAGCCTACACTATCATTATTTATAAAAATGTTGATTTAAACTTTAAAATGGTAGAATTTGGCCAAATTCATAATAGGTAGAGCATGGAATCATAATATATTATTTCAATTTAAAATATTTAAGTAATACAATTAGAATATATAGTTTTTTTATTATTTATACTTATTTTATTATTTTTTATTTGAAGCAATCCATTATGATGTGATTTGCAATATAATATAATATGTTATAGTGTATTCTAATATAGGATGCCATGACATAGTGTAGCATCTTGCATTATAGCTTACTATTATATATTACTACTTGTTATTTAGCATATTTTAGTATGTTATAGTATGATGTAGTAGAGTTTGTACATGTATAATTTATAAAAAATACTAATTTATAGGCTGAGATGATGGGATTTGGCAGAATTTAAGGTAAGCTTTAGGGAACATCATTGGGGGTGTGCTATGGTGTGTCATTTAATCAAAAGAATGGAATTTTGCATCCAAAATAAATGTTAACTTTTCAACCAAATTTTATAAATTTTTTGCTTAAGTGACTCATTTTAAGGTGTAATGTAAGATAGTATATTATATGAACGATTATTAAAATATAATGTACATAATAATATTACATATATATATATATATATATATATATATATATATATATATATATATATATATATGAATGTGGTGGTGTGTTACTAAATGTTTTTGTACATTTTAGTATGTTTTAATTTTGTTATAATACAATGGGTCAAAACTCACAAAAATGTTAATTTGAAGGTTGAGATGGAAGAATTTGTCCAAATTCACAGCACACACCAAAAAGCAACACCAAAATTATGCTATTTTGTACCATTTCTAATAGAAAATAATAATTTTACATCCAAAATGAACATTATTCATATTTTGAAAAAATTTTATTATTTGTTCCTTTTAAGTGATTCTAATGAGGTGTAATGTTATAATATATATTATATATAGTAAATTATAATATAACATCATATCTTATAATATAATATAGTGTGATAATTCACACTATAATATGTTTAGAATGATATTATATAGTTAGTTTGAGCTTGCACCATCACAAATCATAAAATGTTTATTACAATGTTAAGATGATGTAATTTGAACGAATGCATTATTAGGATTTTGGTTGTAGTATTAAAGGTGTGCATAAGAGAAGAAATAAGATTTGATGAGAATTCCATGTCAAGGACATGGAGGGAGATCAGCTAGGGGATAACACATGTATTGGACATGACATGTGAGGGGTCTATGTCAAGGGCATAGAAGAAGGAAATATGTTGGGTATAATGTTTGAATTTGAATTGATTATATGATTTGTGGAAAGAAGATCCACTAGGGATAAGAATCTATAATCCACCATGGATTATGATCAAATTAACTTTAATTTGTATTTATTTTGATTGATGTGGAGGCATATTTACTAGAGATATGGGATCGAGTCTGTCGGGGATCAGGTATATGAACCTTTAATTAGGGAAGTAGGTTCAAGCTATCTGCTGGGGATTGAGATTTGAGTTTGATTTTATAGATTTGTTTGGGGATGTATCCACTTGGAATAAGAGTTTGCTTAGATTTTTTTGATTTAGACTCTACTCGGGGAGTTGGTTCAATTTGGCTCCAATTGGGAGGTTGATTTTGAATTTGATTTCTTTGCTTGCTTGTTTATATATGATTTGGGGCTCCACTAGGGAGAAGGGTGTGATTTAACTCCATTGGGAAAAATTATATTGGGTTTAATTTAATCTAAGTTAATATATGGACTCGATCGATGTGTGTGATGAACTATCCAAGAAGGGCTATATCAGCCTTAACCAACATCAAGTTTACAAATCCAAAGGGATAGTCTACCAAATGTGGGTAGAACTAGCAAACCTAAGGGGTGTGGTAGGAAGAAGGTGTGCAATGACTATGCTAGGAAAGGCATAGCCGACTTATATCTTGCAAAGTGAGGAACAATCACTAGGGTGACCTGTTGGATGCACAAAAAATCAAACCTAACCTAGGGCGACTACTGAGTGAATGCCGCTGGGGACTTATGTTAACTCAAAAGCAATCATGATTAATTTTATCTTAATTTTATATGATTTGATAGGGTTTGTTTGGTTTAGTTTGATTTCAAATTGAGGGCATATCCGTTAGTTATGTGAGCTCGGTCAAATTTGATATATTTAATTTATGGACCATGTGTCTATGGACCCACTAAGAAGGGGCTATATCAAACTTACAAATCCAAAGGGATTATATCATGGTGGGATAAAGCTAACCAACCTGAGGGATTACCTTTCAGTGTGCCATGGCTGTGCTAGAAAAATGGTGTAGCAGACTTACAGCTTCAAAAGCGAGGAACAACTATTGGTGTGACCTGTTGGTAGCACAACAAATCAAACCTGACTTAGGGGTGACCATTAAGTGAATGCCTATAGGGACTTATATCAACTCAAGAGTAGTCAGATGATTCTTATAAAGAGTTTTGTTGATAATGCCTTAAAGATAAGATGCTTGGGAAAAGGTACAGGGTGTCCTCCAACCCACAAGTGAATATATATTTGTTTATATTTTTTCGGATCCTATTAGTGTCGGGATCACATTAAGAAGGGGCTATGTTAGCCTTGACCTTTCTCAAATTTACTAGACCAAGGGAGAATCTACACATCCACGGATGGATTCTCCAACCACAAGGTGGTTTAGGAAAGGGGATTGTATCCGATATTAAGTGTTTAAATGGGGTTGCAAAGGGGTGATCCAAATATAGTGAGAGGAGGTCTTTGCTAGGGGCATTATCCTAAGCCTTAGAAAAGAAAGCTTATAGGTGTACGGTGACCAACTCAAGGAGAAAGTGTAGCAGACTTACATCTGCCATGAGTGGTGTATCCTAAGGTACAAAAAACCAACCAACCTAAGGTGTATCCATCAGCATGAGTGGTGTATCCATCAGCATAGTGAGAACACAACAACTTAAAGTTCCCGTCAGTGTGCAATATTCAATCTGGAAAGAAAATGTGTAGCCTTATAACTTTCCAAGTGCAACTGGTCATCGAGATAGTCTATGGGTGGATAGATGATCGACCTGACCACTACAGGGGTACCCAAGGAAGGACTAGATTTAGAAGTCAGGAGGGAACGAGCCACTGGGAGAATTATCCTAAAACTCAAATATACTCAACCCAGTCAATGCACAGAGGCTAATCCAAGAAGAAAGCATAGCAGGCTCATATCCTCTTAAATGAAGCCAACATGAGGTAGCCTATCAGCCACATAGAAAGGCCTACCAAACAAACAAGGTGCTCATTGATGTGTAGTGGCCAAGTATAGAAGAAAAACATAGATTACTTACATCCTCCAAAGTAGGAAGACCACTGGTGACTAGCAGGGTAGCAAGTCAAACCTAGTAGCTATTGTGAGTGTCATTTGGGGTGTTATCTCAACTCAGAGTAGTCCGAGATAAAAGCTATGTGTTTATTTTATATATGCGTGTGTAGTATGTATTTGTGTTGTGTTAATGATAGATAGGATGCTACTTGGGTTCCTTACACCTACCCTAAACACATTGTGGTAGATTCATAAACAAGAATAATTTCAAAATGGAAGAGATTGAATTCCAAATGTAATTTTCATTGGTGATAATTATTTTCAAACATAATTTACAATATTTCTTTAAGTACAACATGTTCATTGGAAGCATTGGGAACTCTCTCTTATGATTAATAAGATGATAAGATCCTCCTTGGTAAGCCTTCTCTATGGCCAAAGGGCCATCCAAAGCGGATTCAAACTTGCCTCCCATCTTATGACGTGCAATAATCTATCTACTTAGAACTAAAATAAGCTCTCCTACTCGAAATGATTTAGGATGAGCCAACTTATTATGAGCTTGAATCATTTTAGCTTTGCACAACTCAAAGTTTTTACATGCCTATAAGCATCTCTTCTCCAAACCTTCGAGCTTCTCTAACTGTAACCTAGCATTCTACTCTATTGTGATCTTGCTACCCACAACTATCCTTAGTGATGGGAGTTGGACTTCTAATGATAGATTGACTTTGGACCCATGCACTAAGGAGAATGGAGTAGACTGAGTTGGAGTTCTATATATGGTGTGGTAGGCCCACGAGGCTTCAACTAACTACTCATGGCACTATCGCTTATTGTTGTTGAGTGTCTTCCTCAGTATTTGGATAATGAGTTTTGTTGAAGGCTTCTGCTATGTCACTTGCCCTTGGGTACTTGTTGGTAGAAAATCTCCATTCTATGTTGTGTCTCCAAGCAAAGTTTTTTATCTCAGTCCTCTTGAATGCAATACCATTATCAGATATAATTTGTCAGGGCACTCCGAACCTATATACGATATGGTTCCTAAAAAAATATAGAACATGATGAGATGTGACCTCTTTAAGAAGAATCACCTTCACCCATTTGGAAATGTAGTTAGTAGCAACAAAGATGAACTGATGACCCTTGGAAGATGGAGGATCAATCGGACCCATGTGGTACTTTTCGGGCCATGAGGCCAATGTAGAATGTGGAATGTTGGGTGGTTGGTGTAAGACCACACCATGTATTTGATATTAGTAACATCGCCTAGTCATATCCATGCAATCTTTGATCATCGATGGCCAGTAGTATCCTAGTCTCTTAATCTTGGCTTCCATCTTGGGACCATATTGGTTAGCTCCACTTAATCACAGTGTACCTTGTAATCTTACGGGCTTTGTGCTTGTACAACATAACACATATGATCAAAAGATGGTATAAGACACCATTCACGAGTGTAGGAAAGTGCTCTCTTCATCTAATGGGCTTGGGACTTCTCTTGAAGTAGTTTTCCTTTATTAAGGTAATCCATGAATGGTTGCCTCCAATCTAACTCCTTATCCTTCTTGGCAATAACCTCCCAGAGAGTAATTTTTTGATGAGTACAATATCAATAAGGGATAAGACTTGTCTATTTTGGACCATATTGATATGGACTCATCCTCCACATTATCCAACTCATTGGCTTGTTTAAGCATACACTTCTCCACTGAAATCTTATAAATGGTAACCTCTAGGATTTAGGCCAATAACTCCATGGTGTACTTATGGTAGTGATGGTGCTTGGGCTTTATAACATTCTAGGACCCAACAATTTGGTTAATAACTAGCTGAGGATCTTTGAAAATGTTGGTGTTATGGATGCTTAGAGTAACGGTTAACTCTAGACTAGCAATTAGAGCATCATATTCAACTTCATTGTTGGTGTAAGGATTGGATAGATGATATGAAAAATTTATCACATTGCGATCTGGAGTTAAGAAAACTATTCCTACCCTTGCCTTTCCTAGAATAGTAGATTTTTGTTCTTCTTCTCTTTGAAAGGAAGCCACACCATCAAAGTACATCTCCCAATGGTGAATGGTAGTATCCCCTAAGTTCATGATTTGTTCATCAAGGAGATCATCACTAAGCGAAGAGTCAGCAGGAAGTGGGTGTGCTACTAAAAAATTTTTTAGTACCTGTTCTTTCACCACACGTAGGGGTATGAATGTAGTGGGAAATTACGAGAGGATCATGGACCATCATGCCAACCATCTAGATATCGTCTACAATGAAATGAGATAATGTAGTGAATTGATTCTAGAGATTAATTTCACCTTGCGAAGAAGCATGCAGTGCTATATCTTTTGGGATGCAAAGATTAAAGCTTGGCAATGTTTTTCAATGGGTGGATAATTAGCCTTAACAAAGATTAGATCACCGTTGAGATAGTAGAGTGCATTTTCCTTCCCTTCGTCATTGGCTTAGGACAATAAAGCACCAAGGGAGTCATCTAATGAATTAGTGTAAAGTATGAGTGGCTTTCTTGGGATAACGGTTGCTAGAACTGGTGGTGTCACCCAGGTAATGGTTGATGTCTTCGAAGGCATGACAACACTTGTCATCCCATTTGAACCTGGCATCCTTTTTGACAAGTGTTGAAATGGCTGACATTTACCATATAAGTTGGATATAAGGCATCTTAAATATGCCAACTATACTTGGAATGATCTAAGTTGAATTAAAATTTTAGGGGGTGGCATTTCTAATAATGCCTTGATCTTCTCCAAATCAATTTTATTTCCCTGGTGCCAGAAAATAAACCCAAGGGATTTAATTGAAGCTACTCTGAATGCATAGTTCAGGGGGTTCATTTTGAGGTTAAATAGTCTTAACTATTCAAAAACTACTCTCAAGTTAAAGAGATGGACTTCCTTTTCCTTGGTTGGGTTTGCTGTTCATACACCATTCCCGCTATTTTGGGTGATTTTGGATTGATACTTGTTGTTGGACTTTGACTTGCATTTTCTACTATTATGGTGGTTATCTAGGAGGGTATGTTAGGACTTGGTTGGTAGGGTCGTGTTTTGGTCAAATTTTCCGCTCCTTTGGTGACTATTTTGGGAACTGGTGTTATTTTTTTGTGATCTATTTTGGTTTCCTCATTTTATTTTTTTCTCTGGTGGCTGACTTTTCTATTTGAGTGGTAGCCTTGTTGTCCACCCCTTTTGTAGTTAGGCTTGGTAATTTTATTGGCTCTTTTTTCTGCGTTGTTGGTGGAAGATATGAGCTCTTGTGTTTTCCTTTTTTGCTCATGTTTCTCTCTAGTTTGTGTTGTTACCTCCATCATGATGCTTGCTCCTTTGGATTTTTTTTATTCCTTTTTGGTGGTGGCTTTTGGTGGTGCTCCTACGGTATTGCTGCTATCCCTAATGGTTGGTTGATTATCTGCTTTATTGGGCTTGGTTATTCTAGTGGCTTAGTGGTTGGCTATTATGCTTGCTATTTGGAGGATTTTATAGCCTTGCTGGATGATGGACATGGATGATGGGCTGCATGAGGTATGCTGACTTTGATAGCCTTGATGTTTCCCGCTCTTTCTTTTTGTGGTTGGTAGTGCTATAAGTAATTGTAACCCTTCTCCTGAAGTTTGGCTGCATACATATAGTGTTGCTCCTTGAGATGATTATAATGGAGCATGTGCCTTTATTTACTTTACTTCTTCTATTTGCTCTTACATTTTATGTTGTCTTAATTGTACTCATCCTTTCAAAAAAATGTTGCAGATATTTTTAATAGGTAGGGAGAGTCTTGCAAGTGGAGCTTGCTGGTATAAGAAGGACCAAATGAAGTTTGTTACTACTCACATGGATTTTTTGTTGTTGATCTTTCGGTTTTTCTTTAGCTTTCCTTCCTTCATTATTATAATTATTAGGGGGGTTTATCTCTTTAGGATTTATTATAGCTCTTTTAGCATTAGCTTAGAGATTTACCCCCTTTAAACCTAAAAATAAAATAAAAAAATAAAAACTAAACCTAAATATAATAATAAAATAAAATAAAATAATAACCTAAACCTAAACCAAAAATAAAATGAAAAAATAAAAAAATCCTAGAATAAAAAAAATAAAAACATAAACTAAATTAAAAAAAATAAAATAAACCTAAGGATAACAAATCTAAATAAAATAAATACTAAACTTAAAATAAAAATAAAATTAACCTACTATAAAATAAAATAAAAAGTAAATAAAAATCTAAACCTAAAAAAAACCTAAAATAAATAAAGAATAAAACCAAAACATTAAACTAAAAAAGAACCTAAACCAAAAATAAAAATAAAATAACTTAAACTTAATTAAAATAAACAAAACTAAAAAAAACCTAAAATAAACTAAAACTAAAAATAAACCTAAAATAAATAAAAAAAAATAAACTAAAAATAAACCTAAACCTAAACTAAAAAATAAAACCTAAAAATAAACCTAAAATAAAAACCTTAAACCTAAACCAAAAAAATAAAATAAAACATAAACATAAACCTAAAAATAAAAATTTAAACCTAAACCTGAAAATGAAATAAAAATAAAACTCAACTTAAAAAAACTAAACCTAAACCTAAACCTATTATAATTAAAAAAAATAAAAAACCTCAAAATAAAATAAATAAATCAATAAAAACTAACTTAAAAATAAAATAAACCTAAATAAAATAAAAAATAAAGTAAACTAATATAAATAAAAAAATAAATAATTTTTTACCATTTAATTTTATAGAAAAAACTTAAAACCTAAATCCTAAACCCTAAACTACCCTACCTAAACCATAACCAACTACCCCAAACTAAACCCTAAACCTACTAACCCACCCAAACCCTCCCTACTTCTGATCATAAACCCTCCCACCCTCCCTATCACTAAAACTTCTCTAGCTAAAGCTAAACCTCCATAATTGTCCCTGGTGACGATCTTCTACACTACCACTAAACCATCACTAAATCTGACCCCACCCACTCCTACTTCACTCCTCCAAAACTATCTATCTTAAACCCAAAACCCACTGACCTCTACCTAAACCTCTAAACTAAATAAACAAAATAAAATAAATAAAACCTAAATAAAATAAATAATAAAATAGAAAACCTAAACTTAAACCTAAACCTAAACCTAAACCTAATAAAATAAAATAAAATAAAATAAAAAAATAAACTAAAATCTAATAAATAAAACTTAATAAACTAAAATAAAATGGACCAATATAAAATAAAAAAAAATAAAATAAAACATCAAATAAAATAAAATAAACCTAAAGTAAAATAATATAAAAGCTAAATGAAAACCTAAAGCTAAAAAATGAACCTAAAAATATAAAAAAAAAATACAACATAAACCCTAAACCAAAAAAACATAAACTAAAAAAAAAACCTAAACCTAAAATCAAAATAAAATAAACAAAATAAAATAAACCTAAGGCTAAACTAAAACAAAGTAAACCAAAATAAATAAACTTAAACCTCAACCTAAAAATAAACTAAACTACCCTAAAACCCTAAACCACAAACCTACTCTAAATAAAACCTAAAGAATATAATTAAAAAACTTAAACCAAAATAAAATAATAAAACAAAATAAAATAAAAACATAAACTAAGACCTAGCCCTTAATAAATATAAAATAAAAAACAAAAACTAAATTAAAGAAAATAAATAAAACTTAAATTAAACTAAAAAATAAAACCTAAATAAAATAAAAACTAAAAAAATAAAATAAAACTAAATAAAAATTTAAAACCTAAAACTAAACCAAAAAAATAAAACCAAAATAAATAAAAATAAAATCAAAATATAAACTAAATAAGAACTTAAACATAAAATAAAAATAAAATAAACCTAAACCTAAATTATAATAAACTTATCTAAAATAAATAAAACCTAAACCTAAAGCTAAAATAAACTAAACTTGAACCTAAACTAAACAAAATAAAATAAAATAAACTAAAAATAAACCTAAACCTAAACTAAAAAATAAAACCTAAAAATAAAATAAAAATTAAAACCTAAAACTTAAAACTAAAAAAATAAAATAAAAACCTAAACCTTAACCTAAAAACAAAAAATAAAACATAAACCTAAAAAATTAATATAAAGATAAAACTACAATAAAAAATAAATAGTAACCTTAACCTAAACCTAAAAAATAAACTAACATAAAAAACAAAGATAAAATAAATAAACTAAACAAAAAAAAATAAACTTAAACAAAAAGAAAAAGAAAATTAATAAAAATAAATAAATAAAACTAAATAAACCTAAACCTACTTGTTTACTTTATTAGAAAAATTTAAAAACTAAAAAAATAAAAATATAAAAAAAACCATAACCCTAGACCCGAAACCCTAAAACTAACCCTAAACCCTAAACCCTAAATCCTGAACCTACAACCCTAAACCCTAAACCTTAAAACTCAAATCCTAAACCCTAAACAATAAACCCTAAACCCTAAACCCTAAACCTTAAACCCTCAAAACCTAAAAACCTAAACCTAAACTAAATAAAACCTAAAAATGAAATATATAAAAAAATCCTAAACCTAAATTAAATTAAAAAATAAAATAAAATAAAAACCTAAACTAAAAGCTTGACCTAAACCTAAACCTCAACCTAAAAATAAAATAAAATAAAAAATAAAAAATAAATTAAAATAAAATATATAAACTCCTAAACTAAACTAAAAAAAGTAAACCTAAAAAAATCTAAATAAAATAAAAATGAAATGAAAAATAAAATAATATAAACTTAAAATAAAATAAAAAACCTAAGTAAAAACCTAACCAAAAAATAAGCCTAAAAATAAATAAAAAATTAAAACCTAAACCCTAAACTAAAAGAAAACCCAAACCTAAAATAAAAAAAATAGATAAACTTAAACATGAATAAAATAAACTAAACTAAAATAAATAAAACCTAAGCCTAAACTTAAAATATACTAAACCTAAACCCTAAACTAAATAAAATAAAATAAAAACCTAAACCTAAAAATAAAAAATAAAACCTAAAGCTAAAAAATAAAAATAAAAATAAAACTAAACTAAAAGATAAATATAAACCTAAACGTAAAGAAAAAATAAACTATAATAAAAAACCTAAACTAAATAAAATAAACCTAAAATAAATAAACTAAACTAAATAAATAAATAAACCTAAATAAAAAAAATCAAAAAAATCAAAAAAATAATAAATAAACTTAAACTTCATTTTAAAAAAAAAACACCTAAACATTAAACCCTAAACCCTAAACCCTAAACCCCAAATCTTAAACCCTAAACTCTAAACACTAAACCCTAAAACTAACCCTAAACCTTAAACGAATAACCCTAAACCCTAAGCCCAAAATCCTAAATAAAAACATAAAAAATAAATAAAAATCCCCAAACTTAAACCATAATCCTTAAAACTAACCCTAAATCCCAAAGCTTAATCGCTAAATGAAAAAACCCTAAACCTTAAACTCTAAACCCTAAACCTCAAACCCTAAACCCTAAACCCTAAAACCTATAACCCTAAAAAACCCTTAACCCCAACCCCAAAACAAACCCTAAACCCCTTAAACCCTAAACTGAAATGTAAACCTAAACTAAATAAAACCTAAAAAAAAACAAATAAAAAAAATCTAAACCTAAATAAGATAAAATAAAATAAAATAAAAGCCCTAAACTAAACCTAAACTAAAATGTAAATATAAAATAAGCCTAAAAAAAATCTAAATAAAATAAAATCCAAATGTAAAATAAAAAAATATAAAATAAAAACTAAATAAAAATGTAAACCTAAAAAATAAACCTTAAATAAAATAAAAAAAATAAATAAATAAATAAAACCTAAACCCAAACTAAATAAAACTAAATAAAATAAAAAGACAAAACCTAAACTTAAATAAATAAAACCTAAACCTAAACTTAAAAGAAACTAATCCTAAACATTAAACTAAATAAAATAAAATAAAATAAAATAAAAATAAACTTATACCTAAACTAAACAATAAGAACTAAAAATAAAACTAAAATAGAAACTTAAAACCCAATCCTAAAAAAATAAAATAAAAACCTAAACCTAAAAAAGAAAAATGAAACCTAAACCTTAAAAAATATAATAAAAATAAAACTAAACTAAAAAATAAAGATAAGACAAAACCTAAACCTAAAAATAAATTAAAATAAAAAACCTAAGCTAAAATACAAAAACCTAAAATAAATAAACTAAATTAAATAAAAATAAAACATAAACCTAAATAAAAAGAAAAAATAAAATAAACTAAAATAAATAAAGATAAACTAAATAAATCTAAACCTACCAGTTTAATTTAGAAAAAATGGAAAAAAAAAAGTATAAAAAAAAACCTAACCCTAAATCCTAAAACTAACCCTAAACCCTAAACATACAATCCTAAACACTAAACCCTACACCCTAGAAAACCTTAAACCCTAAATGGTAAACCCTAAACCTAAACCATAAAAGCATAAACCCTAAAACCCTAAACCCTAAAACCTAAACCCTAACCCTAAATCCTAAACCATAAACCGCAGACCCTAAACCTAAACCTAAATTTACTAAATAAAGTAAATAATAAACCTAAATCATAAAACCTAATAAACCTAAACCTAAACCCTAATAATGGGCAGAACCTTGATGGTAGGAATGTCACCGTTAACTAGGCTGTCTAGATCTTTCAGTGGAGGCGATGGCAGATGCGATGATTATTGTAGTGGTGGTGAGGGATCTGGAGGTGCTAGTGGATATGGAGGTGATGGTCATAGCAATGGGGGTAATAAAGGTAGGAATAGTGATAGAGGTTACAACCATGCTGGTGGTGGGGAGAGATCAGAGATATGATGGTGGATCCAGCTACTCGAGAGGCCAAGGTGGTTCTGATAGGAATTAGAGAAATTGAAGAATGACCGATCTGATCTATTGCTTATGGAACTATGTCTTTATAATAAAGATGGTTCTAGTTATCTAGGGTTTGTTAATTTACTTTATGCATGCTCATTCTTGATCTTGTCATCGCTTGTGTCTTAAAAAATTGGTGTGTTACTTAGTTGATGAAATTGAAAAGATGAAATGTTGATTCTGAATTTTTTTCTCTGGTAAAAAAACCAAAAAACCTAAACCCTAAACTTAAACCTAAACTCTAAACCTCAAACCTAATCCCTAAACCCTAAACACTAAAATTAACCTTAAACCCTAAACCTACAACCTTAAACCCTAAACCCTAAACTATAAACCAAAATCCCTAAATCCTAAACCCTAAACCCTAAACCCTAATCCCTAAATCATAAACCCTAAACCCTAAACCATAACCTCATACCCTAAACCCTAAAAGGATAAACCCTAAAACCATAAATCATAAACCCCAAAGTAAACTAAATAAATTTAAACCTACTAGTTTACTTAATTTAAAAAAACTTAAACTATAAATCCAAAACCCTAAACACTCAAAACTACGACCTAAACCTAAAACCCTAAAAAAAAAACCTAAATCTAAAATCTCTAAACCCTAAACCCTAAACCTTAAACCTAAACCCTAAACCTAATCCTAAATGAAACCATAAAGCATCAACTACCCTAAACCCTAAACCTAACCCTAAACCCTAAATCGTAACCCCAAACCATAAACCTAAACCTAAAGTAACTAAATAAATTAAAAAATAAACCTAAAGCCTAAAATATAATAAACCTAAACCTTGACCTAAATTACTAGTAAGCGTGAGTCATCAAATCGCATTGACTACATCACTACCCTTTGTACACACCACCAAAGCTATTTAAAATGAATCAAAAATCTTTAAAGATGTTATTTTTTATTTTTAGTTTGATTTGATTTAAGAAATGTGAAAGAGGTTTGCTAATCCTAACCTAATTCCCCATGTCTAAATTAGTTGGTTTAATGAAGAATATTTAGGTTGATTTTTTGTTTTGATTAGGTCAAGGTATGGATTAAGTGAGTTAATTATCGCTTACCTATATCACCTTAAGTTAACTAGCAAGCTAATAATAAGCCAATATGATATGCAACCACATGAAAAGTAAAATTATGATGCTCCTAGAAAATGAAAGGGGCCTAATGCAATTGGCTTATGATTAATAGTTAATTAAACTTAAGGGATCTCACTTAATTACTATGGTGTTTGATTTTATTTCTCAAAATCTTTGGAAGGAATTTGAAAAATAAAAAATTCTGGTATATGTTGGGACACCACATAGATCCATAGATGTTCTCATTAGGGTGATCAGGTACAACATTAAGGAATGATGTTCTATCTTGAGAGATAGAAGTCACCATCTTACAACAAATCAAACCTGACCTAGGGTGACTATTAAGTGAATGTCATTGGGGACTTATGTCAACTCAAAAGTAGTGAGGATTAATTTTATCTTAATTTCATGTGATTTGATATGGTTTGTTTGGTTTAGTTTGATTTTGAATTGAGGACATATCCACTGGGGAGGTAAGCTCAACCAACTTTGATTGATTTAATTTATGGACCATGTGAAATGGACCACTAAGAATGGGCCATATCAAACTTGTCTTATCACAAATTCTATCCAAAGGGATAGTACTTGGCCATGGGTAGAGCTAGTCAACCTAAGGGGTTGCCTTTCAGTGTGCAACAGTTGTGCTAGGAAAAAGGCATAGAAGACTTACATCTTCTAAAGTAGGGAACAACCGTTGGGGTGACCTATTAGAAGCACATCAAATCAAACTAGATGTTGGGGCGACTACTGAGTGAATTCCACTAGGGACTTATATCAACTAAAGAGTAGTCAGACGTATTCTACAGGGAATCATTATTGACGCTACCCTAAAGATAGGATACTTGCTTGGGAAAAGGTACCTCTAAGGTTGTCCTCCTAATCAACAAGTGAATATTTTTTTTATTTATATGTTTCCATGGACCTTATTGGTGTGCGAGGGACCACATTGAGAAGGGGTTATGTCAGCCTTGAGCTATCTCAGATGTACTAGACCAAGAGAGAATATGTACATCCATAGGATAGATTCTCTAACTACAGGGGTGGTTACTCGAAAAGGGGAACTATCCGATCTGATAGTAACCCAGGTAGTGTCTAAATGGGGTTGCAAAGGATGCGATTCAAATACAGCAACCACAAGGGAGGTGCTACTAGGGGCATTATCCTGAGTTCTAGAAAAGAAATTATATATGTGTATGGTGGCCATCTCAAGGAGAAAGCATAGCAGACTTAAATTTTTCATGTGTCGTGTATCCTAAGGTGAGAGAACCAACCAACCTAAGGTTTATCTATCAACATAGTTAGAACCAACCAACCTAAGGTGCCTATCGATCTGTAATGATCAATCTAGAAAGAAAGCATGTAGGCTTACATATTTCCAAGATGACCTGATCATCATGATAGTCTAAGTGGACATATATGCTCAAACTAGAGACAACTAAGCGGGGACCCCCGAGGAAGGACTAGACCTAGACTTGTAGCAATTTGGAGGGAATGATCTGCTAGGTGATTTATCCTAAACCTCAAATATACTGGACCCCATTAGTGTACGAAGGCTAATCCAAGAAGAAAGCATGCCAGACTCACACCCTCTTAAATGAATTAAACATGAGGTAGCTTACCGACCAGTTAGTAAGGCCTACCAAACTAACAATGTGCTTGTCAGTGTGTAGTGGCCAAGTAAGGAAGGAAAGCATAGCAAACTTACATCCTCCAAAGTAAGAAGACCATTAGGGTGACACACTAGTAAATTATGTCAATCGACCTCTAATGAGTGGATACCATTGGGGGCATTATCTCAACTTAGTAGCCCAAGACAAAAGATATGTGTCTGTTTTATATGTTTATTTGTATTTTATGTTTATGTTGTGTTGATGAAGGATAGGCAATGCTGTTCCTTACACCTACCCTAAACACATCATGGTAGATTCGCAAATAAGAATACTTTCAACATGGTAATGATTGAATTCGAAATGGAATTTTTACTGATGTTAATTATTTTCAAACATGAATTATAATATTTGTTTAAGTAGAGCCCATTGATTAGAAGCATTGGAAACTCACCCTTATGATTAATAAGCTGATATGATCCTCTATGGTAGGCCTTCTTTATGGAAAAAGTGCCCTCGTAAGTGGGTTCAAAGTTGCCTCCCATCTTATGACGGGTAAAAATTCATCTTCGTAGAACTAAAATAAGCTCTCCTATTTGAAAGGCTCTAGGATGGACTAACTTATTATGATCTTGAATAATTTTAGCTTTGTACAACTTGAGGTTTTGGCATGCCCAAAGGCATCTCTCCTTCAAACCTTCGATCTCTTCTAACCGTAACTTAGCGTTCTACTTTTATCTTGCTACGCTATCCTCGGTGATGGGAGTTGGACTTCTAATGGTAAATGCTTTGGACCCATACACTAAGGAGAAAGAGTAGACTAATTGGAGTTCTATACGTGGTGTGGTAGGCCCCAAGGCTTCAACTAATTACTCATGCCACTATCACTTGTTATTGTCAAATGTCTTCTTCAGAATTTAAAAGAGAGCTTTGTTGAAGGCTTCTGCTAAGACATTTTCCTCAGGTAGTTGATGGTAGAATATCTCCAATCTATGTTATCTCAACGCAAAGTTGTTGATCTCGGTGCTCTTGAATGTAGTACCATTATCAAATATAATTCATCAAGGCACTGAACCTATATAATATGGTTCCTAAAAACTAGAGCATCTTTGTTGTGACCTCTGAGAAGATCTTCTTTATTTGGAAAAGTAGTCAGTAGTAGCTAAGATGAACCAATGACCCTTAGAAGGAGGATCAATCAAACCCACTATGTTGGTACCCCAACACTCTAATAGCCATGAGGCCAATGTAGGATGTAGAATGTTGGGTGGTTGGTGTAGGACTACACCATGTATTTGACGCTAGTGGAATTTTCTAGCCATATCCATGCAATCTTTGATCATCACTGGCCAGTAGTATCTAGTATCTTGATCTTGGCTTTCATCTTCAGATCAGATTAGTTGGCTCCACCTAATCATGAGTGTACTTGGATCACGATCTTACATGTTCTTTGCTTGTCTAGACAATGTAACCACATATGATTGAAAGACTACCGATACAAGACACCATCCATAAGAGTAGTGGAAAGATGAGCTTGTGACTTCTCTTGAGGTAGTTTGCCTTTATTTAGGTAATCCATGAATGGTTTCCTCCAATATAACTCCTTGTTCTTCTTGGCAATGGAAACCTCCCTTTAAGAGTGTACTTTTGATGAGTTCAAAATCAATAAGGGATAAGACTCGTCCATTTTGGACCTTTATTGATACAGACTCATCCTCCAAACATGCCAACTCCTTGACAAGCTTGGCTAAAGCATACACTACGATGTTCTCTCCTTGAGGAATCTTATAAATGGTAATCTCTGAGATTTGGGCCAACAACTCCATGGTGTACTTATGGTAGTGATGGAGCTTGGGCTTTATAACCTTAGAGGACCCGATTTGGTTGATAATTGAGAATCCCCAAAGATGTTGATATTTTGGATTCTTAGAGTAATAACTAACTCCAGATTAGCAATCAGAGCCTCATATTTGTCTTCATTATTGGTGCAAGGATTGGACATATGATATGAGAATCTCATCACATCAGAGGTAGAGAACTATTCCTACCTCGCCTTTCCAGAATAGTAGATTATGGTTCTTCTCCTCTTTAAGAGGAAGCCCATCAAAGTACATCTCCCTGAATGAATTCTAGTATCCCATAAGTTCATGATTTGTTCATCTAGGAGATCATCACTAAGCAGAGAGTCGGCAGGAAGTGGGTGTGCTGCTAAGTAATCCATTAGAGCATGTCCTTTCAACGCATAGAAGGGTACAAAGGTAATGTCAAATTTTGAGAGGATCATGGACCATCGTGCCATGATAGCATCGACCATCATGAGATAATATAGTGGATTGATCCTAGAGATTAATTTCACCTTATGAGGAAGCATGTAGTGTTGTAGCTTTTGGGATGTAAAGATTAAAGCTAGCTTCTCAATGGGTGGATAATTAGCTTGTAGGGATTAGATGATGGTTGAGGTAGAGTTCATTTTCCTTCCCTTGGTCATTGGCTTGGGCCAAAAGCAAGGAGTCATCTAATATAGTAGTGTAAGTATGAGTGTGCTTTCGGAGGCTAGAACTAGCAACATCATTAGGTAATGCTTGATGTCTTCAAAGGCATGCTCACTTTGTCATCCACTTGAACTTGGCATCCTTTTTTGACAAGAGAATGGCTGACATATTCCTGATAGGTTGGATATAAAGCATCTTAGATATGCCAACCACCCTTGGAATGATTTGAGTTGAGTTAAACTTTTAGGGGGTGGCATTTCTAATATCCTTAATTTTCTTTCGATCAATTTTGATTCCACGGTGTTGGACAATAAACCCAAGGAATTTCCAAAAGGGGTTCATTTTGAGGTTAAATTATCTTAACTATTAAAAACTATCAAGTCAAAGAGATGGTCTTCCTTTTCTCTACTTTTGATGAGATCATCGACATAGACTTGACTTGATGAATGAGTTCATCGAAGATTCAAGTCATAGCTTGGTATATGTAACATCGGCATTTTAAGGTGAAAGGCATGACTTATAGCATATATTATGATTAGGTTCTAAAAGTAGTGTTTCTTTTCATCTTGGGCCATCTTTATTTGGTTATATCGGATGAGCCATCCATGAAAGAAGACTACATGAGATGAGGCAATGTCCACCATCGTCCAAGATTGGTAGTGGAATTTCATCATTTGGACATGGCTTATTTAAATCCATAAAATTGACACATATGAGAATTTAGCCATTCTTTCTCTTAACTAGGATGATGCTGGCTAATTAGGTAGGGTATTTTTCTTCCGGATGAACAACTGATTTCTTGACTTCATAAATGACTATTTTCTGTCGCATGCGTCTAGAGCTTGCTTGATAGGGTTAGCGGTACAATCTATTGCTAATTTATGGACCACTACGTTAGAGCCAATCTAGGCATCTCTTCATAACTCCATGCAAAGTAGTCCTTAAACTCTTGATAGCTCTAAGTCATTGGTTTCAATTTCATTCAACAAAGAACTGATGTATGTTTGGTGTGGATCTTCTTCAGTTCCTCAATTGATTTCCTTGAGCTCGTCAATAGCTGACTTGTTGTCTTCTTCGAACTCTAGTGGTGCATCTTTGACTTGAAAATCATTTAGATCATCTAAAGTTTCTAAGCATAACTCCTCATATGAGTTAATGTGATTTGGAAAATAGCCATCAGATTCCAAATGATTTGTGATGACTAAGCAGTAATCATCATCATCAGACCACATCGAATCCTAGTCCGATCTTGATTCAAAGCTTTTGTATTTGTTCTTCCATATTATTTGAAGTAGTCACCTATGCTTTGACCAAGTATGTGGGATTAACCCATTTTTTGCTAAATTATGAACACAAGGCAAGTACCAATCAAAAAGTTATTCTATTAAATCTTTATATAAGTCATCCTCAAGTTCTACATCAACTTCTTGACTTGAAGATGATGTTCCCAAAAAAAACCTCTGAGTCTTCACACCTGAGGATGACTTAGGGGCTTCACCTACCTCAACATTTTGAGAGGATAGTGGGGATGAGCTAAGGTTCCCAATTGATACTATTTCACATATAGACTTGGATACACTTATGCTTTTGCTTTGGAGCCGGTCTTCATTCTATCCTCAAGTGTCACCTCAAGGGAATCTACTAGTGAGAAGAGAGGCTGGTGTCCATATAAGACTCATCTTATGAAATAGATTCAAAGTCTATATGGATAGTAGGTGTACTCCTTGTAGCTAGGATACATCTTCTATTGGGAGGCCAATAAAGAGGTTTTCCAGCCCTAGTACTACCTCTGAACTGCCTCTTCCTCTGTCTGGTGGAGGTCAGGTCTTCCTACCCATATGTTCCAATGGAGTAACAAAATGTGGGTTGAATCTAATGCCAGACTCCACTTCCTCCTCTGAGTCTATTTTCGCTCCATTTTATTTTCTTTTTATTTTCTTTTTCTTTTCTTTCTTTTCTTTCTCTTTTTTCTTTCTCTTTTCTTTTTTTATTTTAATCATTAGTTGTGAGAATACATGTTGATTTTGAGGGAAGTAGTAAGCATCTTATATGCGACCTCATGAAGCGTAAATGGCTTAAGATCTCCTTTGACACATTAGATGATCCCACCTCTCACGAACTTCATACACTAATGTAGAGAGGATGGAACTATGTTATTCTCATGTATCCAAGTCTATAATGCAAAAATTGGATTCGATCTTCCAATCTTCTATTTCTAAGGGCAACACTATGGAGCCAAAGGAATGTTGACCTCACTTTAGGTCAATTCAATCTTCCCATCTTAGACTTAGAGTGTTCTAAACTAAGACTTTCCTAGTCCCCTTAAGCCATATGACCTATCCATGGACTTAACCATATTTTAATCCAAATCAATCCAAAATCAATTAATTTTTATAATCAATTTGTATCTTCAATCATCTTCCTAAATATAAATCAAATCTACATTCAAATGATCAAAACTAAATCAAATTAAATTTAAACCCTTCTAACCTAAATAACCTATCTCATGGACTTAGCAAATATTAATCCAAATCAATCAAATCAATTGATTTTCTCATCAATCATATTTTCAATCAACTTCTAAATTAAAATGAAATATACATTTTAAATCATCAAAACAAAATCAAACAAAATCAAAATTCAAAACCTAATATGACTACTGACTTAGCCAAAGTCCTTCATTCCAAAACCCAAATTCAATTGATTTTCTCATGAATCAATTATACCTCATATCCACAAATGTGAATGAAATCTACAATCATCAAGCCAAACCAAAATCAATCCAAGTCAAATCCAACTTAACCCTATTGACCAAAATGTTCAAATGAACTAAAACTTTAAACCCAATCCAATTGAATTTATATATCAATCCCAAATTCATATTTAAACTTAACTAAATCAACTCAACCAAAATCAAAACTAAACCCAATTGGTCCACTTGACCTAAAGTCACCAATTTGACCTATTTGAGCCAAGTTCTAATCCTACCCAAATTGGATTGAGCCCATCAAAACCTCCCATCATGATGTTGATCACCCTAAGTTGATTAATTATAAAAAATTAGGTCAAACCAAGTCAACTTGGTCATTTGACCAAGTCAACCAACCCATATGAACTAGCCAAATTTGCAAAAATCCTTGAAAGATTCATACCAAATCAAAATCAATATTTGAATATGACTTGACCTTCAATTGAGTCAAACCAAACCGATTATCCCTCTTAACCCAAGTTGACCCAAGTTGATCCAAATTGACCTAAAAGACCAAATTGGGTCAAATCAAAATATAAACCAAATTGATTTATGGCTCAAGTTCATTCCAAATTGATTGATGAACTTGAACAAAGCCATGATTGGATCCAATTGAACCCAATTGACCTACTTAGCCCAAATTGACCTAAAGGTTCAAGTTTGTCTAAATCAAAACCAAAGCCTACAATCATCTTCAATTGGTCAACTAAACCCAAACCACACACCCAAGCCAATTTGGCCAATTTTGTCAAATTGGTCAACTTAAACCATTTGACCCAAATGAATTCAAATGAGCCAAAATCAAATTTAAGCCAAACTAAACCAAAATAATTGAACCAAATCATCCCAAATGATCATATGAACTTGGCCCAACCCTTGGTCTGACCCAATTTGACCATTTGGTCAACTTGATCCAACAATTTGACCTAAATGAGTCAAATTGAAAAAAAATTAACCAAATTTACTCTAATTGACTTGAAATTTGGGCTAAACCACTTTTTGCTCATTTTAAATCTACCAAATAAAATCCAATGCCAAATTATAATTCAACCCTTGATTCAAAGGCATCACATGAGATAAATCACCCATGTAAGTGGTCATTTCCATTCTTTGGCAACTTGGTACTATCCCAATAGTCCACCTAGGAACCTAGAACATTGCCCAACCTGACCCAATGGGTGGTTGGGTCCACCATGACCCATGGGAAATGAAATCATCTCTCCCTCCCCATTAGAGCATTTAAAACCCATAAGACACCAATGATTCCTCCTTGGCAGCCACCTCTACACCTTCAACCAACCAAGGTTGAGCCAACTCACCTCCTCCCCGGTCGAAATAAACCATCTCATCAATCAAGATGAATGGGGTATACACCTCCATGTTCCACTCAAACACATGAAAAAATCATTCCTCAGATCCCTACTTACCCACAAAGAACTGCTAGAGCTAATCCTTAAGATCCCAAGCTTGTTCCTCGATAAAAAAATGCCATTCTCATCCATTCCGTAATAGGACACTCCAATTTTTGACCTAACTTCCCCATTTCTCTATCAAACTCAAATTAACATTGCTTGCACCTTCCCTAGGCCTCATCAAGCAAGAATGAATCATATCTCAAGCTTCCCAAGTACCAGAGGTGGGACTTCGATCAAAGTAGAGCTCTAAATCATCAGTTCATGGCCTTCTGAGTGAACATTGAGGAATTGATCCAATTGCTACTCAATAAAGCTTTATCTCCACTAGAAGAAGCTTTCTCAATCGTTTGAGCTATCGGTCCTGAGCTCCGGTGAGGTATGATTTTAAAATCAATCCTTAGGCAAAAATGGGTTGGAACTTTTTGAAGAAAACTTGCATCTCGTGAGATCTTAACAATTGGATCACCTCCGATCAATATCGTGAAGGTGTGGGATCCTTTTGCAGTTGATCTGAGCTATGGTAAGATCAGATTTAGTGAGGAATGGCAGACATACTCCATTCTCCTTCACTCTCGTGATGTTAGATCACACACCGCTCATTCCGTGTGATCGTAATGGATTGTTGTGATTAAATCTGCTAGATCTTTCTGATTTAATCATATAAGCTATAAGATTAATCATAGTCATCCAATATTAGATCAGATGGTGGACAAGAAAGTGCATCCGTTGTCACCATGTAGGCACTAAGTCGGATAAGTTTTAAGTAGCCAATCCCACAGTGACATGTGGAAAGCACGTCGTGTCAGTGTACCATGTGGCGCCAATCGGATTAGGCTTTAGTTAGGCTTAATTAATCATTTTTAATGGCTTAAACTTCTATAAATCATAAAACGTCATAGACAAATAAAAAAATTGCAAATAAATACTTATTTTAAAGGTATTTCAGAGAAGAATTAATTAAAAATGATCCTTATTAATTTTGAATAGTAATTAAGGTTTAATGAATGTTTAATTGCAAAATTAATTAGCTTAATTACTTTTAATTACTTGAGCAATTAATCCTAACTTTTGTTGGTTAATTTAATGGGATGACCTCTACCTCCAATGAGCTTCTTGGGATTTATTTCTCACTTAAGTAGGAAAATGGACTAATTAAACCTTAACTACTCTTTTAAGTTAATTAATGATAATTAATCCAATGAACAGTAATAAATTGGTTAATTAAGTTTATTAATCATTGTATAACAGTAAGTGAACTAAGGAAATAGGTTGGGACCCCTTTCCTAAGTTCATTTCACCCATTTTAAGATGAAATTAATTAAGATTTAACTAATTAATTAAATCAATTAATCAAATTGAAATCATAATCACATCAGTCCTTAATTAATTAAATCATGGGGTAGATCTTTAAGTGTTTAATAACCTAATTAAGTTTAATAAAATTATGGTTAGTCCACATGTATGTGAAAACCATAAGTAATTACTTAAGTCCAATCTAATTAATTATTGATCTTGAGCAAATTGCATTAGGCCCCTTTTATTTCTTAGGATCATTGCAAGTTTATTTTCCATGCATATCATGTTGGCTCATAATTATTTTGCTAATTACTTTAAGGTGACATATGTAAGGGTAATTAATTCATCTAATTAAGGGTTCAACTTAATTAACTCATAAAATTAACTTAATTACATTTTTTAAATTTAATCAAATTAATAATGTGGGAAAGGGTTTAAAACAACAAGTGATGATTTCTCTTCTCCTCTTTAAATCAAATCAAATCCAAAACTTAATTAATAAAGAAGCTTTGGTTAACTTTAAATAATCTTATTTGATTTGATTGTCCTTAAGAACTAGTTTGGTTGAATGAATCACATGCTTATATTCCCTCTTTCAAATCATGTTAAATTTGGCATGTCATTTGAATTCATGCATCCATCTTTTCAAAATCAAGTAAAATAAAATGAATTTCCTTTATAAGCTTGCATGTGTTGACTTAATTTAATATATGCATGGTTATTATCTATTAAATCTAAATTTATTTTTCAAAAGCTAATAAATGGATAATAATGTGTTATGATGATGCTAGTTATAAATACATAAGAAATGCATGTGCTTATAACTTAAGTGTATGAATGTTGAGTTCTCTTTCCTCTATTCAGTTGTTGATTTATATAAGATTGAATGATAATGGGTATATAGTTTGGACATCCAGAACACTAAACTTTAGCTAGAGGTCATTTAATTACCTCACTTCCCTTGTTTAATAATGACACATACCCATTTGATTTCATTCTTCTGTATTTTGACATTAGAACTTGGATAAAGCTTTAATTCATATATATAAATGATTCAATCAAAAAAATATACAAACTTTGAATGGTTTTCTTTCCTTCATTTATGTATACATCCATTTGTGTCCAAGAAAAGCAAGCACATAGTCTAGACATCTCAGGAATACAAGCCTTTAGTTAGCCCCAAGGAGGTCATTTAATTACCTCACTTTTGTGGTTTATGACATGCACTTGCTATATCTTTATTCATGTATATGTATATGTGATTAGTGAATGAAAATCCCATTTTACATTAAAATTGCATGCATTCATAATTGACAAAGTAGTTGAATTAATTAGCCATATGGTTTGGAGCTTACTTCTTATGTTTATGTACAAAAAATTACATATGTTTGAATGCAAATAAGTATATAGTCTAGACATCCCAAGAATATGAGGCTTTAGCTCGCTCCAAGGAGGTCATTTGATTACCTCACTTCCCTGGTTTAACAATGACACATTCTTATTTAATTTCATTCTTATGTCCTATTTGTATAAGAATTTGGATAAATTTTTAAATTAATATGTTTAAATAATTCAATCAAATAAAATGTAAATTCTAAACATACACATACATTCATCATTTAAGTGTGCTAAATTATGTTTCATGTATAGATACACTTAGGATTAAATCATTTGCATGTTACACGTGATGGGAAGGAATGATTTAATATAAGTCAAGTTGTAGTAATTCAATTAAATTAATCTTAAGATGCCTTTCATTTTGAATAAGATTATTTAAAGAGAACCTAAACTTATGATTAATTAAATCATTTAATAGGGCATTAACTAAAGAGAACTAAATCAAATTAATATACTTTAGAAAGTGAAGGTAGGGATGAAAGAGGGCAATCCTCTTTTCCTTTCTTTATAACACTTAGTCGCTAAGTGCAGTCAAATGAAAAAAAGAAAACACAAATTAACATTCTCAAATCAATTAAACTATTTCAAGTGAAATTGACCTTTCATGTTAAATTGAATCCTTCTACACATATAAAATACTACACTAATGCATAACAACACTTAGCACACAAGCCTTAATACACACATTAGAATTAAGTCACCACTTCTAATTCCAAATTAGGACGGTGTATGATGTGATGTTTCTTTTTTTATGTATTATTTTAGATTAGATATTAGAGTGTATGCTTTATGGACTGGGTGATACGATAATGATAGCGTAATCATGTTTTCTGCAGGGGATTATGCTTAAGGGATGCTTAAAAAAATGTGAATGCTCTTTTTGCTAGTTTCTTAAATCCTTAAGCATAATCCAAGTTAGGGCAGGTGGGCTTAGCTAACCATGTGTAGGGTGATAAATCCAAATTATAAATACAATTGATTGGGATTATATGTATATTTAGGTATCCTCTATTTTTCAGGTGTAGTTAAATTTACTTTCCTACATAAATATATATTTTTTTGTAATAAATTAGGATTAGTGCTATGAGGAATTAGGATGAGGAGTGGTCACAAAGATTTCTACAGGGGTGCCCTAGGATGCCTTTGAAGTAAGCACCATCCAAATCAAAGAAGGAATCAAATCATAAATAGAGATATGAAGAAAGAAGACCCCCATAGCATTTAATACAATTATAATTATTCTTTCATATTCGGGTTGTATAAGGGTAGAGCTTCTACATATTTTCTCTCTTTGCATTATGCAGTGCACATAGACCTTTTATTCTTTTATGATAGTTTATATAATTGTTTGATGATATGTTTACATTGTGCATTAGGATGACATGCTTTTTATAGTTTCTTAAATGATTGATGCTTTAATGTGTGGCTTGGATACAATTAGGCTCTTAGGACAAAAATAACTTTTCTACCCAACTAATCACTCATAACTAAATTTTAAACAACTCATAACTTCATCATAAAGCCTAATACATAAATATGATAATTAAAAGATTTAGAATCCCCTTAGCTATATGGTTGTATGTTTCACATCATGCGTGCATATTCTTTTTCTCTTGAACATGAAGGATCTCCATCCTTGCACAATAAAGGAATGCTTGACCTATGAGGGCATCCCTTGTGGTGGAGAACACCTTCTTCTAGCTGATTTGACCCATAACCTATTTTGTCATACATTTAGGCATAAGAAATCCTAAAGCCTCTACCAAAATGATGTGTCTAAAATGAAATAAAATTTGAAAAGATTTTGCATCTATAGATTAAGTCATATCCTCATACCACTCATGCTCTAGTCTCTTAGGGAGTGTTTAGGACTTTAGTCTCTTTCTTAATAAATAACTACTATAGCTATCTTGTAATTCATAAGACTAGACTACTTGGTTTTAAAATCATTGGGAGAGTTTGCTGGCGGCCACTCGAGGCAGTTATATGTCTAGAAGTCAAATAATTTATTCTCTCTTGTGGACATAAACTCGTACGTCCACCTCTTGCTTAGACTTAAGTCATGCTTTAGCTTGTACTAAAGTTCCTTAGCTTTAGGATCCGAGGTAGCTATTTCCTTCGGGTTATGATCATAAATCCTCACCTCTTAGGCATTCCCACAACCTTGTGTTGTTGGATTATAAGCCCTAGTAATCTACTTAAATATCAATCCAAAACATATAAATCTCCTCAACTTTCAAAATTATAAAGCCAAACCATAGGATAGATTGGAATGCTCACTAGGATTCCTAGTATCATGAGATTTCTTACTTATTTTATTTAGATTCCAAAATAACTCTTCTTTTATTGAACTTTCAAATTGATTTTCCAAATACAACCAATCCTTTTCATAGTCTAACCTTGAAATCTTTGGAGATGATAATTGTCTACTTTAAAGTATTCTTATGAAATGAAATTTCTAAGAGTAATTAACTATGGATGCTTTCCTCCATAAGGAACTTAAGAACCTGGTTTAATATAAACCTTACTTTATTCATCCATGTAAAGTAGGGGAAAAATCTCTAGTATATTCGAAGACCCATCATGCCTTAGTAGTCCTTATTTCGTGATTCGGTCCATTGTAGGGGGATGCCTCAACCTTTCAATATAGTATATCATACCTCTATGTTATAACCTATCACCTCAAAAAGCGCCACCACTACGATCAGCATGGTGTCCCCCTCCCCCTCGTACATCCAAAAATAAACACCTCAAGGCCCTCTTGCCTTGTTCATTGATTTCTCTCAACATCATCTTTTCTTTTTGGACTTTGGAGATGTCGATCCTCAAGTAGGCAAGGGTTTTTAGAATCATAATATTGACTGAAACACCTAGGTCAACTAGAACTCTGGATAGGCCATAAACAAAAATAAATGAAATAAACTAAAATAAATAAAATAAACTAAATAAACTAAGTAAACTAAACTTATCGGTTTAATTTATTTAAATTCCAAAAAAAAAAACCAAAATCTTAAATCCTAAATCCAAAATATCTAAACCAGACTAAACCTTAAAACTAACCCTAAACCTAAAATTTCTATACTAAACCCCAACCTAAACACAAACCCAAACCCTAAAACAAAACCTAAAATCAAACCATAAACACTACAGCCTAACCCTAAACCCTAATCCCACAAACCCTAAAACCTAAACTAAATAAAACATTAAAATAAAAAAAAATAAAACCTAAACTAAATAAATTAAAATAAAATAAAATGAAACCTAAACTAAAACCTAAACCTAAACCTAAAAATAAAATAAAATAAACTAATTAAAATAAAATAAAATAAAATAAATAATAATAACTAAAATAAAAAAATAAGATAAACCTGAATAAAACCAAAATAAAATAAAAACTAAATTTAAAATAAAAATAAAATAAACCCAAAATGAACCTAAAACAAAACAAAATAAAAACTAAATCTAAACATAATCCTAAAAAATAAACATAAAAATAAAACCTAAAAATAAATAAAAAATAAAACTTAAACCATAAACTAAAAAAAAACATAAACCTACACTAAAATTTACTAAACTAAAATAAATAAAACCTAAACCTAAACTAAATAAAATAAAATAAACTAAAAATAAACCTAAACCTAAACTTAAAAATAAAACCTAAAAATAAACCTAAAATAAAAATCCAAAACCTAAACCTAAACCTAAAAATAATAAAAGTAAAACCTAAACCAAAAAATAAAATAAAAATAAAACTTAACTAAAAAAAATAAACTAAACTAAACCTAAAAATAAAAATAAAACCTAAAATTAAATTAAATAAACTAAACTAAACAAATAAACATAAACATAAATAAAAATTAAAATAAAATAAAATAAAATAAAAATGGATAAACTAAATAAACTCGTCTTATATTAATTTAAAAAAAAAAACCCTAGCAATAACTAAAAATAAACTTAAAATTAAAATTATGGGTTCTTAAATTAAAATAAACTAAAACCTACACAAAAAAACCTAAACCATATTTAAACTTTAAAAAAAAAAAATAAACTAAAATAAATAAATAAAACCTCAACCTAAACTTACCCTAAAACCCTTAAAAAGCTAAACATTAAACCCTACCCAAACCCTAAACCCAAAACTAAAAACTAAACCAAACCATAAACTAGACTAATAAACCTAAAGATATAATAAAATAAACTCAACAAAAATAAACCTAAAACTAAACCTAAATTAAAACAAACTAAAATAAAAAACTAAACTAAAATAAATGCCAAAATAAATAAACTAAAAACCTAAATGTCTTGCTTGATTAAACTAAACCCTAATCATACCCCAAACCATAAAATACCATAATGGATAAACTAACACGATCCTAGGCTCTAAACTCTAAGAAACAGGCTATCTGACCTACACTGACATTTTAAGATCCTCCCAAACCTCCCTGACCTAGGCTAGCCCTCCTAAAATCAACCTAAACTCTAAACTGACCCCCAAACCCTAACCACAACTATCCCAGACCACTGATCTGACCTAAACCCAAAATAAACTCAATCTAGATGCTGGGTTTGCTGTTTGACTTAAAACCAAACTAGGCTTCCAATAAACCTCACTAACCACTACCATGACCTAAACTAAAATAAAGAAAATCTTACCCACCCAACCATGACTCTCCTCCTAAACCCAAAACTACCATAAGACCCAAAACATTACCACAAACTATCTGATCTAACCACACACTCCCAGACCCTACCAACCCTAAACCCAAATAAACCAAAACTTAAACCTAAACTAAATAAACCTAAAGAATAAATAAAAACCAAATAATAAAAATAAAATAAAATATAAACTATAAACCTAAACCTAAACTAAAATAAAATATAATAAAAAATAAACTAAATAAATCAAAATAAGAAAAACCTAAACTAAATTAAAAATAAAATAAACTTATGAATAAAACCAATAAAATTAAAACTAAATAAATAAATTAAACCTAATAAAAAAATAAATAAAACTTAAACTAAATAAAATAAATAAACTTAAAATAAACCTAAAATTAATAAATATAAAACCCTAAATAAAAACTAAACCTAAAATTAAAATATAAATAAAATAAAAAAACCAAAACTAAAAATACTAAAATAAAATAAATAAACTTAAAATAAAAACTTAAACCTAACTAAAAATAAAATGAATTAAAAATAAACCTAAATCTAAACTAAAAAATAAAACCTAAAATAAACCTAAAATAATAACCTAAACTAAACATAAATAAAATAAAAAAAATGAAAAAAAACTAAAAATAAAATAAAAATAAAAATAATAAACTAATACTAAAAACTAAAATAAAAATAAAAATAAACCTAAAATAAATAAATAAACTTAATAAAATAAAATAAATTAAATAAACTAAATAATCTAAATAACCCTAACAATGGTTTGTATTTTTCAAAAAACCAAACTCTAATCTGACCTATCATAAACCTAAACCCTTATCCCAAACCAACCCCTACCTAAACCATCCCTACTCAACTACCAAAAAACCCTACTTACTACTGATTCTAAACCATAACTACTGACCTACCATGCATATTATCCCTGAGCTTGCCTCCACAATGACAGGCCTACCACTAAACTAAACCTAAAGCTTTTGCCCCACCACCAGGCCAAACCCTAACCACACCATAAACCCTGGGCCCTCTCATAAACCCACTAAACCACTAAATTAAACTGGTTTGATTAGTTTAAAAAATTATGACCCTATAATAATAAACCCTAAACTAGCCACATAAACCCTACCACAGGCCTAAACTATTAAAATGTGGGGCTTGATCAACTGATCCTGACTTTGACCACAACCTAAACTCCATATACTAACCACTAAACCCTAACCCTAGCCACAGGCCTAGGCAAACTAAGGCCTAACCAAACCCAACCCTAACCTAAACCCTGAGCCACTACCCCTAAATAAAAAACCCAAACTCTAAAAATAACTAAACTCTACCACAAATAAAGAACCCAAAACCTACTAAAGCTAAATAAATAAAAAATATATAAAATAAAAAGACCTAAAAAAATAATTAAAGAAGAGATAAAATAAAATAAAATAAATAAAAAACTAAACTAAACTAAAAATAAAATGATATAAGGATAAAATGATAATAAAATAAAATAAACATAAATTAAATTAAAATAAACCTAAATAAAATAAAAACTAAATAAAATATAACGTAATAAACCTAATAAAATAAAAAAAATAAACCTAAAAATAATAATAAAATAAAATAAAATAAAATAAAACTTAAACTAACAAAATAAAAAAAACCTAAACCTAAAATAAAAAATAAATCTTAAAATAAACTAAATAAAACCTAATACCTAAAAAATTAAAATATAAATATAAATCAAAACATAAAATAAAAAATAAACCTAAAAAAAAAAATAAATAAAATAAAACTCAACTAAAAATAAACCTAGCTGGACTTAAGCTAAACCATTTAAAATAAACTAGATAAAAAACTAAACTAAAATAAAATAAAACTAAAAAAAATAAATAAATAAACATAAAATAAAATAGACTAAAATAAATAAAAATAAACTAAATAAAAAACTATTGGTTTGCTTATTATTTTTTAAAAAAAAACTTAAACCATAAATCTACCCTAAATCTGAAATCCCAAGACACAAAACCTCCATAACCTACCCCAAACTACCCTACCATACCTAACCCTAAACCCCTGAGCCCAAACCTACCCTAAACTTACAACCACATACCTAAACCAAATCTCAAAAAACCCTAAATCTAAACAAAAACCCAAAGAATCTTAAATAATAAACACTAAAAACATAAACCTTAAACCTCAAGACCATAAACCCTACACCCTAAACCCTAAACCTTAAACTCTAAACCCTAACCCTAAACACTAAACCCTAAACCCCAAATCCTAAACCTAAACGTAAAGTAACTAAATAAATAAAAAATATATATATATATACCTTAAAACCTAATAAACCTAAACCTAAACCCTAAGAATGGGCAGAACCTTGACGACAAGAACATTGTCGTCAAACTAGCTGAGTCTAGATCTAGTGATGGAGCAAAGGAAAAGGTGGAGATTATCGCAGTGGTGGTGGGGGAACTAAAGGTGCTAGTGGGTATGGAGGAGGTGGTCGGAGCAATGGTGGTTATGGAGGTGGGAAAGTTACCATGGTGGTGGTAGGGGATCAAGATATGATGGTGGATCCCACTACTCGAGAGGCCGAGGTGATTTTGATGGGAACTGGAGAAATTGAAAAATGGATGATCCAACCTACTACTTATGGAACTATGTCTTTATAATAAAGATAGTTCTAGTTATCTAGAGTTCTTGATTTGCTCTATGCATGCTCATTTTTATCTATGTCATCACTTGTGCCTTAGAAGATTTGGTGTGTTATTGGGTTGAAGAAATCCAAAAGAAGAAATGTTGAATATGAATTTATTCTCTATTAAAAAACTAAAACCTAAACTATAAAACTTGAACCCTAGACTTAAAACCTAAAAACAAACCCTAAAATAAAACCCTAAAAAACCTAAACCTAAAAAAACCCTAAACCCTAAACCCAAACCCAAAACCCCAAAAACAAACCCTAAACCCTCCATAACCCACCCTGAAACCCTAAACCTTATACCCTAAACCCCAAACATTAAACCTAAGCCTTAAACCCTCAACTACCCATGATCATAAACCCTAAACCCTAAAAAGCTATAAAACTAAACCTAAACTAAATAAAACCTAAAATAAAATAAATAAAATAGCCTAAACCAAAATAATATAAAAAATAAAATAAATTAATAACCTAAACTAAAACCAAAACCTAAACCTAAAACTAAACTTAAACCTAACAAGAAACTAAAATAATAAAAAAAAACTAAACTAAATTAAAATAAATAAAACCTAAACTAAACTAAAATTAAAACCTAAAAAAAAAACTAGGCTAAAATAAAAATAAAATAAATCAAAATAAAATAAAATAAAAAACTAAACTAAATCTAAAACAAACCTAAAGTAAATAAAAAAATAAAACAAAAATCCTAAACCTAAAATATACTAAACTAAAACCTAAACCTAAACACTAAATAAAATAAAATAAACAAAAAATAAACCTAAACTTAAACTAATAAAATAAATCCTAAAAATAAAAACCTAAAACCTAAATAAAAATAAAATAAAATAAAAACCTAAACTTAAACCTAATAAATAAAATAAAAATAATACTAAAGAAAAAATAAGCATAAACTTAAACTTAAAACTAAAAAATAAACTAAAATAAAAAACCTAAACTAAAATAAATGAACCTAAAATAAATAAACTAAACTAAATAAATATAAAAAATGAACCTAATTAAAAACTAAAATAAATAAAAAATAAACTAAACAAACATAAGCCTATCAATTTACTTAATTTTAAAAAATAAAAAAATTAAAAAATTAAAAAAACCCTAACCCAAAACCCTAAACTTTGATCCTTAAACCTATAACCCTAAACCCTAAACACTAAACCTTAAAGCTTTAATCCCTAAACAAAGCCAACATAGGTAGCTTATGGGCCACACACTAAGGCCTACCAAACTAACAAGGTGCTCATCGGTGTGCAGTGGCCAAGTAAGGAAAGGAAAGTGTAGTAGACTTACATCCTCCAAAGAAAGAAGACCACTGGGGTGACACACTAGCAGCGTAGCATGTCAGCCTGGCCAAGAGCACCTACTAAGTGAGTATCGTTGGGGGCATTATCTCAACTCAGAGTAGCTCAAGACAAAAGGTATGTATTTATTTTTATATGTTTATGTGTAGTTTGTATTTGGATTTTGATGATGAAGGATAAGATGTCACTCGGGTTCCTGACACCTACCCTAAACACATCGTGGTGGAATTGCAAAACAAGAATACTTTCAACATGGAAAAGATATAATTTGAAATGGTATTTTCCTTGATTATAATTATTTTAAAACATGATTTGTAATATCTCTTTTAGTAGAGCCTGTTGATTAGAAGAATTGGGCACTCTCCCTTATGATTAATAAGCTGATAAGATCCTCCTTGGTAGGCCTTCTCTATGGCAAAAGGGCCTTCCCAAGTGGGTTCAAACTTGCCTCCCATTATACAACGGGCAAAAATTAGTCTCCTTAGAGCTAGAATAAGCTCTCCTACTTGAAAAGCCCTAGGATGGACAAACTTTTTACAAGATTGAATCATTTTAGCTCTATACAACTAGAGGTTTTAGCATGCCTGCAGGCATCTCTCCTCAAAACTTTTGAGCTCTTCTAACCACAACTTGGTGTTCTACTCTATTGTGATCTTGCTACCCATAATTATCCTTAGTGATGGGAGTTAGAATTCTAATAGTAGAATAGATTCAGACCCATACACTAAGGGAAAGGAGTAGACTGAGTTTGAGTTCTATATGAGGTGTACTAGGCCCATAAGGCTTCAACTTACTGCTCACTCCACCGTCGCTTATTATTGTTGAGTGTCTTCTTCTGTACTTAGATGAGAGTTTTGTTGAATGCTTCTATTAAGATTTTTTTGCTTAGGTAGTTGATAGTAGAATATCTCCAATCTACGTTTTGTCTCTAGGCAAAGTTGTTCATCTTGATGCTCTTGAATGCAACACCATTATCAGATATAAATCGTCAAGGCACTCTGAACATATATACGATATGATTCCTAAAAAAGTATTATGCAGCTGAGTTATGACATCTCTAAGCATAATCACCTTTGCTCATTTGGAAAAGTAGTTAATAGAAGCTAAGATGAATTGATGACCCTTGGAAGAAGGAAGATCAAACAAACTCACTATGTCGGTACCCCAACACTCGAATGGCCATGAGGCTAATGTAGGATGTAGAATGTTGGGTGGTTAGTGTAGGACTACACCATGTATTTGACATTGGTGGCATCACTTAGTCGAAGATCTTTGATCATCGATGGCTAGTAGTATCCTAGTCCCTTGATCTTGGCTTTCATCTTCAGATCGAATTAGTTGACGCCATATAATCCTGAGTGTACCTCGGTCATGATCTTACGGGCTTCATGATTAATTGAACTTAAAAATGCCACCTCCTAAAAGTATGAAGCACCGACTTTTTTAAGTCTAAAAGGCATGACCTTATAGCAAAAGATTCTGATCAGGATTCTAAAAGTAATGTTTCTTTCATTTTTAGGGGTCATCTTTATTTGGTTATATCCAAATAAGTCATCCATGCAATAGAAGACTGCATGAGATGAAGCAATGTCCACCATCAACTCTGAGATTGGTAGTGGAAATTAATATTTTGGACATGCCTAAATACCTAAAATAAATGCAAATGTGAATTTGGCCATTTTTTTTATTAATTAGGATAACGTTGGCTAACCAGGTAGGGTGTTTTTCTTCCCGAATGAAGCCAACATAGATTAGTTTCTTGACTTTAGAAATGACATGTTGTTCTATGTTTAATCATATATGTCTAGGAGCTTGCTTGATAGGGTTAGCAGTAGGCTCTATTGCTAGTTTATGGACCACTACGTTAGGAGCCAATGTAGGCATCTCTTCATAAATCCATGCAAAGTAGTCCTTAAACTCAGTCAATAGTGTAACTAAGTTATTGGTTTCAATTTTATTCAAAAAAGAATTGATGTATATAGGGCATAGATCTTCTTCAGTTTCTAAGTTTATTTTCTTGAGCTCGTAGATGGTTGACTGGATCTCTTCTTCGAACTCTGGCGGTGAATCTATGACTTCAAAATCATCTAGATCATCTGAAGTTTCTAAGCACATCTCTTCATATGAGTTAATGTGATTTGAAAAGAACCTATCAGGTTCCAAATGATTGGTGATAAATAAGCAGTATTCATCATATTAACTGGACCCACAGTACCAAAACTTAGTCCCGATCTTAATTGAGAGCTTGTGCATTTATTCTTTCATATTCTTTCGAAGTAGCTTGACTTGTGCTTTGACCAAGTATGTGGGATTAACCCTTTCTTTGTAAAATTATGAACACTAAGCAAGTACCAATCAAAAGGTAATTCTATTAAATCTTTATATGAATCATCCTCAACTTCTACATCAACTTCTTGACTTGAGGATGATGCTCCCAGAAAGAACCTCTGAGTCTTCACACCTGTGGATGACTTAGGAGTTTCCTTAACTACTAAACCCTCAGCATTGTGAGAGGAAAGTAGGGTTAAAGCTAAGGTTCCCAATTGGTTCCTAACTATTTCACATTTAGACTTGGATACACTTATGCTTTTCTTTGGAGCCCGATCTTCATCATTATCTAGCTCATGTGTCATCTATAAGGGAATCTACTAATGAGAAGAGCTTGTTGGTGTGCTAACCATATAAGACTCATCCTATGAACTAGATTTTTAGTCTTTATGGATAACAGTTGTACTCCTTTTTGGCTGGGACATATCTTCTATTGGGCAGCCAATAATGAGATTTTCCACTCTTAGGACTACCTTTGAACTGGACTCTTCCTCTGCTTGGTGGAGGTAAGGTCATCCTACCCATATGTTTGAATGGAGTAACTAACTGTGGGTAGAATCTAATATCAGGCTCCACTTCCAAGTCTATTTCCACTTGCTTTTTTATTTTCTTTTTCTTTTCTCTTTTCATTTCTTTTCTTTTCTTTTTTTCTTTTTTTTTTCTTTTTATTTTAATTAACAAGTTTAGTTTAAAAGACTTGTTGATTTTTTGGGATGTAGTAAATACATTCTCTATATTACCTAGTTAATAAATGGCTTGAGATCTCCTTTGCATAGTAGATGATCCCTCTCACAAACTTCATACAGATGTAGAGGATGGAACTATGTTGTTCTCATGTATGTGGTCTCCCAAGCAAAGTGTTGAAAGATATATTCAGTCTATAATGTGAAACTTTTCTTGATCTTCTAATCATCTATCTCCAATGGACTAAAGCTGCACATTGACCTCACTTTTGGAGTGATTCAATCCCCATTTTAGACTTAGGAGTCTTAGACACTAATACTTCCCATAAAGATACTTAACAATTAGGTAAAACTTAACTTAAGCCTAAAGACTTAGAAGGGTTAACCACAAGATTGGTTATGAGGATTAGGATAATCCACCTACCCAACAACTAAATCAAATCCATGTTCACCTTCTCATGATTGAAGCCCATGATGATCCAAACTTGAAACCCTTCTAAGCCATATGACCTATCCATGGACTTAGTGACTTATTCCAAATCAATCCAAAATCATTTGATTTTTCATAATAAATTTATATCTTGAATTATATTCCTAAATATAAATCAAATCTACATTCAAATGATAAAAAACTAAATCAAATTAAATCAAAACCCTTCCTAAGCCATATGACCAATCCCATGAAATTAGCTAAATCTTAATCCAATTCAAGTTAAACTCAATTGATTTTCTCACAAATCAATCATATTTTTAATCATCTTCATAAATTTAAATGAAATATAAATTTAAAGCATCAAAACTAAATCAAGCTAAATCAAAATCCAAATCTAAGCCACATGACCCAACTCCATGGACTTAGCCAAACCAAAAATTACCTTTAAACATATTCACAAATATAAATGAAATCTACAATCACCAAGCCAAACCAAATTCAACCCAAGTCAAACCCAACAACCCTTTTAAAAATGTTCAAATGAACAAAACCCATTTGAACCCAAGCCAACCAATTGAATTTATATATCAATCACAAATCCATATATAAACTCAACTAAATCAAACTTAAGCCAAAATCAAGCCAACTAAACCCAATTGGTCTACTTGACCCAAACTGGCCAATTTGACATACTTGAGCCAAGTTTTAATAATACCCAAATTAGATTGAACCAAGTCCACCAAAACCTCCCATCATGATTATTGATCACCCTAGGTTGATTGTCATAAATTAAGTCAAACTAAGTCAACCTTAACCCATTTGAACCCAAACTAGCCAAAGCAACTAAGCCAAATCCCTTGAAACTAATGATTCATGCCAAATCAAAATCAATATTTGAATATGATGTGACCTTCAATTAAGTCAAACCAAACCCAATTGGCCCTTTTGACCTAAGTTGACCCAAATTTACCTAAAAGACTAAACTGGGTCAAATCAAAATATAAACCAAATTGATTACAACCAATGGCTCAAGTTCATTTCAAATTGATTATTGAAGTTGACCAAAGCCTTGATAGGACCCAATTAACCTACTTAGCCCAAATTGACCTAAAGGTTCAAGTTGGCCTAAATCAAAACCAAATCAAAATTAATTGAAACCAAAGTCTACAATCATCTTCAATTGGTCAACTTAACCTAAACCAACACCCAACCCAAGCCAATTTGCCCAATTTGGTCAAATTGGTCAACTTAACCCATTTGACCCAAATGAATTCAAATGAGCCAAAATTAAATATAAGCTAAACTAAACCAAACCAATTGAACCAAAATATCTAAATGATCATATGAACTTGACCCAACCTTTGATTTGACCCACCCAATTTTTGATGGTCAACAATTTGACCTAAATGAGTCAAATTGAACCAATAACAAAGTCAACTCTAATTTGAAATTTGGGCTAACCCACTTTTGGCTCATTTCAAATATGCCTAAATCAAATCCAATGCCAAATGATCATTCTATCATTGGGTCAAGGGCATTACATTAGACAAATCACCCATTTATGTGGTCATTTCCATTCCTTAGCCACTTGGTACTCTCTGAATGGTCCACCTAGGCACTGTCTACCCAACATGACAGGTGTGGTTGCCATGACCATGGGAGGTGAAATCACCTCACCCTCAACATTGGAGCATTTGAAACCCATAAGACACCCATGATTCCTCCTTGGCAGCCCCTCCACACCTTCAACCAACCAAGTCAAGCAAACTCACCTCCTCCTTGCCACCCAAGACTCCCTGAGATGGTCGGACGACCAATAGAAGCAAAACTCGATCCCACCATTTGATCAAGATGAAGGGAGGTATACACCCCCTCATTTCCACTTAAAAACACATAAAAATCATTCTTGAGAGGCTTAGCTACCCAAGACAACTGGCTAGAGCCATTCCCTAAGCTCCCAAGCTCATTCCTTGATCAAAAAATGTCATTCCCATCCATCCCAAAATAGAACACCCCCATTTCTGACATAACTTCCCCATTTTTCTAGTAAACTCAAATTAACTTTGCACACACCTTCCCTAGGCCTCATAGAGTAAGAACAAATCATCTCCCAAGCTTCACAAACACTGGAGGTGGGACTTAGATCAAAGCTGAGCTCCAAATCATTGATTCATGAACTTCGAGCGAATGTAGAGGAATTGATCCAATTGCTGCTCAATAAGGCTTCGTCTCCACTAAATGAAGCTTCCTCAATTATTCGAGCTACCAATCTTGAGCTATGATACCAAAAAAAACTAAACTTTAATCGAGAGTATTCTTAGGAAGAGACCCTTCCTAAGATGTAATTAACTATAGAGGCTTGCCTTTATAGGGAACCATGATCCCAGAATAAAATTGACCCTATTCTACTTTTCCATGTAGTTCAGGAGAAAATACTCTGGTACACAAAAGACCCATTAGCCTTAGGAGTCTTTTATTGAAATGATTGAATCCATTATAAGAGAGCATGTTTATCTTTCGAGATAATATGTTTATTCTTTAATGTCGTATTTGATCATCTAAATAAAATATTTCTAAACTCTATATGGTGTCATTTATTTTCTCTATTCTAAAGAGAAAAGAACCAACAATCCTAAACCCTAAACCCTAAACCCTAAACCTTCAACCTTAAACCTACGACCCTAAACCCTAAACTTAAAAAATAAAATAAAAATAAAACTCAACTCAAAAATAAATTTAAACCTAAACTAAACCAATAAAAGAAACTAAAAAAAATAAATAAATAAATAAAAAAGAAAACTAAATGAAAATAAAATAAATAAATAAAATAAAGCTAATGGGTTTGCTAAATTTTTTTTAAAAAAGCCCATAAACCTTAAATCATAAACCTAATCCTAAAACTAAAACCCCACTTAAACCTAACCACAGGCTAAACCTCTCTTACTCTAACCGTAATCCTAAACCCTAAATCTTAAAAGAATAAACCCTAAACCATAAACCTAAACCATAAACACTACCACTAAACCCTAAACCCTAAACACTAAACCCTAAACCTAAACCATAAACCTAAACCTAAACCTAAACTAAAGTAACTAAATAAGAAAATAGGTTCAATCTAGATCTGGCAAAGGAGGCGAAGGTGGAGTCGATGGTTATTGCAATGGTGGTGGGGGAACTTGAGTTGCTGGTGGATATGAAGGTGGAGGTCAAAGTAGTGGTGGTTATGGAGGCAGGAGGAGCGACGGAGGTTAAAGCCATAGTGGTGGTGAGGGAGAGATCAGGGATATGATGGTGGATTCCATTACTTGAGAGGTCGGGGTGGTCTTGATGGGAACTAGACAAAGAGAAAACCCGATCCATATCTTGCTTATGGGCTGTCTTTATGGTAAAGATGGTTCTAGTTATCTAGGGTCTTTGATTTTCTCTATGAGTGCTCACTTTTGATTTATTTCATCGCTTATGTCTTAGAAAATATGGTGTGTTACTTAGTTGATGAAATAAAAAAGAAATGTTGAATATGAATTTAATCTCTATTTAAAAAAAGACAAAACCCTAAACCCTAAACTAAAACTTAAACTTAAGACCAAAAACCTAAACTTTAAACCCTAAAATATAAACCCTAAAAACCCCAAACCACAAACCCTAGAACCTTAAAAAACCTAAACCCTAAACCCTAAACCCTAAATCCTAAACTCTAAACCCTAACTTTAAACTCTAAACTCTAAACCCTTAACTAACCCTAAATCAAAAATCAAAACTAAAATAAATAAACTAAAATAAACAAAAATAAACTAAAATAAATAAACTAAAATAAACTAAAATAAATAAACCTAAATAAACTAAAATTAAAAAACATAAAATTAAAAAACATAAAAACTAAATAAATAAAATAAACAAACTAAACTAAATAAAAATAACAAATAAACCAAGACAAAATAAAAAAATGAAATAAATTAAATTAACTAAATAAACTAAACCAGTTGGTTGTGATTTCTAAAAATAAACCTAAACCCTAAATCATAAACCTTGTTCCTCTAAACCCTAAATCATCACTAACTTGAGCCTGCACCTGCTACCCAACTAACCTAAATATGATCTCAACTAAAACTTAAACCTAAACCCAGGCCCTACCACAAATCCTACCTTGTCCTGGGCCTAGGCCACAATGACCTACCCTGGGCCCCATCTGTGCCCATAAATAACCCTAATAGATCCCACTCTACCCTAGCCATAAAAACCATAAAGCTATATAATTAAACCATAAACTAAACCCCACCTGATCCTAAACCCTACCCTAAACTCTAAACCCTAGGCCACACCCTGGGCCTACCTAAACCATAAATCCCAAAAAAACCTAAACTATAAAATAGACTTTACTTAAGCTATAAATTAAAAACATACTAAATAAATAAACTAATCTAAATAAAATAAAAAATAAACTTAAATATAAATAAAATAAACTAAAACTAAATAAAAACCCTAAACCTAAACCCTAAACTAAAGCTAAATAAACTAAACTAAAATAAAATAAAAAAAAATAAACCTAAACATATCTAAAATAAAACCTAAAATAAATAAAAATAAAACATAAAACCTAAACCTAAATGAAAAAAAAACGTAAACCTAAAGCTAAAATAAAGAATAAACCCTAAACTTAAAAATAACATAAAATAAAACTCAACTCAAAATAAATTTAAACCTAAACTAAACTAAAAAAAATAAACTAAAGAAAACCTAAACTAAAATAAATAAACCTAAAATAAATAAATAAACTAAATGAAAATAAAAAAAATATACATTAATAAAAATAAAAATAAAATAAAAATAAAAAAAATGCTAATAAACTAAATAAACATAAACCTATCAGTTTACTAAATTTTTTATAAAAATAACCTCTAAACCTTAAATCATAAACATTAATCCCTAAACCCTAGAACTAACCCTAAACCCTAAAAAACCTTAAACTCTAAACCCAATACAAAACCCTAAAAATCTAAACCCAAAGCATAAACCCAAACCATAAAACATAAACCCTAAACCATAAACCTAAACCCTAAACGCTAACCCTAAACATAAACCTAAATCCCAAACCCTAAACTAAACCTAAAGTAACTAAATAAATTAAATACATCTAAAACCTAAAACTTAATAAACCTAAATCTAAACCTAAGAATGAGGCATGGTGAAACATCAAATAGGTTCAATCAAGATCAGAAGGAGTGAAGGTGGAGTCAATTTCAATGGTGGTGGGGAACTTGAGTTGCTAGTGGATATGAAGGTGGTGGTCAAAGTAGTGGTGGTTATGGATCGGGAGCGAAAAGAGGTTACATATAGTGGTGGAGGGAGAGATGGATATGAAAGGATTATTACTCGAGAGGTGGTTTTGATGAAGAGCGAAGATGACCGATCGACATGTGCTTATGCTGTGTCTTTATAGTAAAGATGGTTCTAATTATCTAGGGTCTTGATTTGCTCTATGAGTGCTCATTTGTTATTTATGTCATTGCTTGTGTCTTATAAAACCTGGTGTGTTACTTAGTTGATGAAATAAAAAAACAAATGTTGAATATGAATTTAATCTCTGTTAAAAAAAAGGTAAAACCCTAAACCCTAAACTAAAACTTGAACCCGAGACCTAAAACCTAAACTCTAAACCCAAAACCCAAAACCCTAAATTCCCCAAACCATAAACCTTAAATCGTAAAATCCTAAACCAAAAAACCTAAACCCTAAACTTTAAACCTTACATCCCATACCTTAAACTCTAAACTCAAAACCCTCAACTAATCCTAAATAAAAATTAACTAAAATAAATAGACTAAAATAAATAAATAAACTAAAATAAACTAAAATAAATAAACTAAAATAAATAAACTAAATAAACTAAAATAATAAACCTAAATAAATAAAATAAAATAAAACTAAATAAATAAATAATAATAAACTTAAATAATAAACCACAAAAATATGAAATAAACTAAATAAACTAAATAAACCTAAACCACTGGTTTTAAATAAACCCTAAATCTTCTTATCACTAAAATCTAACTCTTTAAACCTATCTACCTAAACCTAGCCACAACTATCCTCTAAACAAACTAACCAAACTTAGCCCTCACTAACTGACTAAACCCTTAACAACCCTAAACTCTACCTAAAAAAAAACCTCCTTGGCTTATAAACCCACAGGCCCTTAAACCTTAAATCCTACTAAACTAAAACTATAAACTACCAAAAACCTAACTAACTCCTACTAAACTGACTAAACTCTAAACTCTAACTAATAAACTCCAGATAAAAATAAACTTTCTAAACTAATATTAATAAAACCTATAATAAACTAATCTAAATAAATAAACTTAAATAAACTAAACTAAATATAATAAATACTTACCTTAATTTTGAATACCTTAAACCCTAAATTCTAAACTAAACCCTAAAAAAATAAACCTAAACCTAAAATTTAAAATAAAAATAAAACCTAAACCCTAAACTCAAAAAAAAATAAATATAAATAAAATCAAAATAAAATAAATAAACTAAACCTAAACCCTCTAACTAAAATAAAATAAACTAAAATAAACCAAACCTAAATTAAAACAAACCTAAAAATAAACCTAAATAAAACCAAATCTAAATATAAAAATAATAAAATAAAACCTAAACTAAACCTATAAATTAAAAACTAAAACCTAAAAAAAAAAATAAAAATAAAACTAAATTAAAAAATAAACATAAACTTAAAACCTAAAAATAACTAAAATTAAAATAAAATAAAATAAAATAAATAAACTAAAAATAAACCTAAATAAATAAAAATAAAATAAAACTAAAATAAATAAAATAAACTAAAATAAACCTAAATAAAAATATAATTTAAAATAAACTAAAGAAAAAAACTAAATAAACCTAAATTGGTTTGATTTTAAAACAAAACCTAAACTGGATCTAAATAATCCTATAAATAATAACCTAATACAAACCCTAACCACCCTGCCCTAAATAAATAAATCTTAATTTAAAATTTAACCAAAACCTTAAACTAAAGCCAAACCCTAAACCCACTTATGAGCTAACCTACTTGATTAACCACCCACTGAGCCTAAAACTAAACCCTACCTAAATCTTCCACTCTAAACCACTAACCCTACCCACCACCCTAAACCCAAAAACCCACTAAATCCTAAAAAAAATACCTAAATAAAACTCTGACTAAATAAATAAATAAAAATACTATAAATAAATACCTATAAAAAAAAAATAAAATAAAATAAAATAAACTTAAATAAAAAAAATAAACTAAATAAAATAAACCTAAATAAACATAAAATAATAAATAAATAAAAATAAACATAAAATAAAAAAAAAACCTAAAAATAAAAAATAAAATAATAAACCTAATAAAATAAATAAAACCTAAATTAAAATAAAATAAAACTAAACCTAAAATAAAAATAAACCTAAAACTAAACTAAAAAAATAAAATAAATAAAATAAAACCTAAACATAAACTAAAAAAATAAACTAAAAAATAAATCTAAAATAAAACCTAAAACCAAAACTAAAAAAATAAAAAAAATGTAAACTATCCTAAAAATAAAAAAATAAAATAAACTTAAAAAAATAAAATAAAAAATAAAACAAACTCAAAATAAATTTAAACTAAAAACCAAAAATAAACTAAAAAAAAAACTAAAACTAAAATAAAATAAATAAAATAAATAAATAATTAAATAAATAAAAATAAAATAAATAAATAAAATAAAACCCAACAAAATTTATAAACTAAAAGCCTAAACCAAACCCAACTCCAACCCTAAACCCTAAAAAAAAAACTCTAACCATAAACCCTAAACCCTAAACCTTAAAGCATAAACCTAATAAACCCTAAACCATAAAACATACATAAACCCTAAACCTACCCACTGACAAACCCTAAACCTAACCCTAACCCACAAACTCTAAACCTCCAGAAGTAACTAAATATTAAAAAAATAAATCTAAAACTAAACTTAATAAACTAAACCAAAACCAAACCCAGAATGGCGAGGGAACATCACTGTCAAAGTTCAATCTATATCTAAGGAGTGAAGGTGGAGGCACAATGGTGGGGAACTGAGCTCTGTGGATATGAAGGTGGTGGTCAAAGTGTGGTAGTTATGGAGGAGGTGAGGCGGAGATTACAATCCATAGTGGTGGCGGAGGGAGAGTGGGATATGATGGTGGATCCCATTTTCGAGGAGGTGGTTACGATGGGAACTATCAAGCGATGAATGATCGATCCAATATGCTACTTACGTAATTATTTCTTTATAGTAAAGATGGTTCTAGTTATTTAGGGTCTTTGATTAGCTCTATGAGTGCTCATTTTTTATTTATGTCATCGCTTATTTCTTAGAAAACCTAGTGTGTTACTTAGTTGATGATATAAGAAAAAGAAATGTTGAATATAAATTTAATCTTTGTTAAAAAAAGACAAAACCTTAAACCCTAAACTAAAACTTGAACCTTAGACCTAAAACCTAAACTCCAAACCCTAAACCTAAACCCAAAATAAACTATAAACCCAGAAACTATAAAACCAAACCCTAAATCCTACAAACTCTAAAACACACCAGACCATAAACTCTAAACTCTAAGCCCCACTAACCTTAAATCCAAAATAAGTTAAAAGCTAAAACTACTACTAAAATCCAATAATAAAATAAATAAAGAACATAAAATAAAATAAAATAAAATAAATAATCAAAACCTAAAATTAAAACCTAAATAAACCTAAAAGAAACTAAAATAAAAATAAATTAAAATAATAAAATAAAAAACCTAAAATAAAATAAAAAATAAAATATAACTAAATAAACTACCTAAAATAAAATAAAATAAATTTAAAACTAAATAAAACCTAAAATAATAATCCTAAAAATAAAACCTAAAATAAATAAAATCTAAAAAAATATTTAAACCTAAACCAACTACCCATAAAATAAAATAAAATAAAATAAACCTAAACCTCTAAAAATAAAACCTAAAATTTAACCTAAAAATAAACCTAAAAACCTAAAAAAATAAAATAAAAACTTAAACCTAAAGCTAAAAGAAACCTAAACCTAAAACCCTAACTAAACCATACTAAACACCTAATCCTAAACCCTTAATAAAATCATAAACCAAAACCTACTAATACACTAAACCTACACTAAAACTAAAGCTAATGTAACTAAATTAAAATATAAACCTAAACCCTAAAATAAACCTAAACCAAACCTAAACCCTAAATGGGAACCTCATCACTCAAAAGCTTAGATTTGGTGATGGGTGAAGGCTTGCTAATCTTAACCTAAACCATAAATAAAATAAAATAAACTAAAATAAACCTAAATCTAAACTAAAATAAAATAAAACTAAACCTAAAGAAAACATAAACTTAAACCTAAAAAATAAATTAAAACTAAACCTAAACCTAAACAATAAATAAAACCTAATCCTAAAAAATAAACTAAAAATTAAACAACCTAAAAAATAAACTAAAAAAAAAAACCTTAACTAAAATAAATAAACTAAACTAAATAAAAATCAAAAGTAAACCTAAATATAAATAAAAAATAAACTAAATAAACTTAAACCTACTAGTTTACTTAATTTAAAAATTTTAAAATTCAAGATATTAAAGAAAACCTAACCAAAACTTTAAACCCTACCCCCCACCCTTCCCTAAACCCTAAACCTTAACCCTAAACCCTACTACCCTAAAACCTACCAAAAACCCTAAATTATAACTATATACCCTAAAACCCTAAACTTAACCCTAAAGCCTATAAACCCTAAAACCTAAACCTAAATAAATAAAATAATAATAAAATAAATAAATAAATAATAAAAAAATAAAAAATAAATAAATAAATAAAATAAATAAATAAATAATAAATAAATAAATAAAAATAAATAAATAAATAAAATAAAATAATAATAATAAATAATAAATAAATAAATAATAAATAATAAATAAATAAATAAAAATAAAAAAAATAAAATAAAATAAGAAAAACCTAAACCCTAAACCTAAACTAAGAAAAACCTCATCTCTCTCCTCTTGGTCGCGACACTCTCTAGCAATTGCATTTTTCCTTTTCGTTTTCCTTGCGGCTTGGCTGATTTCTACTTATTCTCGATCGATTTTTTTTCTTTATTTTGTCTTTGATTGGCCACTAATGTGAGTTTCCCTTCGCTCTTTCAATGGTGGTGGAGCCGCTTTCCGTACAGCCGAGCTTATGCATCTTGGAGGCGTCGGCTAGGGCATTAGATTTACATGGAATTATGGATCCAAAATCAACCGCTACTCTGCTGCAGTTATGTCCTTTAATGATGCATTATTTGATAAGAACCTTTCCCTTAATGCTTTGATGAATTTGATCTCGACCTCATTTCGTGGGATGCCTGCTGTTATGTGCTCGGATCTAGACGTGGAAAAGTTGGCGAAGCCTTTTGAGTTCTCTTTAGTTGGTAAATTTTTCTTACATCGGCCAACTCTCAATAACATCTGATCATTTTTTCATAGCCTTAAACTTTCAGGAGTTTTCACTATCGGATTGATTGATCCTAAGCATATTTTAATTTAGCTCTCTAATGACTTAGATTATTAAAGAGTTTTGCTTTCGCTCTTACTTTGTGTTTAATTGTCAAATCGACTTAAAATGGTCTCCTCTTTTGATATAAAGAGGAATCCCCAATTCTTCCTATATGGCTAGCTCTTCCTAATATGAGAATACATTATGTTACACATTAAGTTCTCTTTTCGTTGGGGCTCTCTTTGTGCTTCTTCAAATTGATCGACCCTACGAGATCACGACCTTCATTGCTCGTATTTTGGTTGAGATTGATATTACTAAAAGCATCTAAAGAAGTTTGGATCTCAGAAGTTGGTTATAATCAAAAGTGGAATTTGAGAACTTTCCTATTTTTTGCACACATTGTAAGATTCATGGCCATGATCATTCTGAATGTTTCATGTTGCATCGTCATCTTAAAAAAAATAAATTATCGGATCCTAATCCTACTCTATAAAATGAAAAAACCAATAAATTTTTATATGTGCCTAAAGTCGCTCAAAATGGGAATCATCCCCCTACCCGTACTCCTTTTCTATCCACGATTTTATTGGAGAACAATGAGCATGTTAAAAATAATTCTTATGAGGTTCATGAGAAGGCTAATGATAACTTAATTAACATTGCTTCTAATTGTAATAATTTGGCTCCTCAAGACAATACTTTGACTCAGTCTAACCTACCCCTTTTGGATAGTGAACCCGAGGAGACTCATATGAACCCTAGTGGTGATTTGAATGGAAACTTCAGGTTGGATCAAAATATGAAAACAAATTCTAGAGTTGATCCTTTGATGAAAGAACATAATATGAAAATTGCTGATCCTTTGATGATGGTACAAAATATGAAAAGTAATTCTAAAACTGAGCATGAAATTTGTGCTATAATGGCTTCACAACCTCTCCTTCTCCTACCCTTGGTGATGTATCCACTTTCTCGACTTAATTGACATTGAAGAAGGGAAATTACCATTTGAACTACTTTGAGTCAGGTCCTATTCAGAATATCACAAATTAGTCTCTCGGATGGTGATACTTTGGACAATGATAGATCTTTTCAAACTCTTTTAAATAAAATCTCTTAAAGCTAGAATGTTCACTAATAGCTCACTAGAACTACTAGATCTTCTCTAACTTCCCATAAATAACTATTTCTAGTTATCTTTTCTTCTTGCTTTTTTATTTCTTTAGTTATCTCTTTTCCTTTCTTTCTTATTTTATTATGATCAATTTTCTAATTTGGAATGTTGGTATTGGACTCTCATTGTCAATCGTGACGTCTTTGTCATATTCATAACATAGCCTTACTTGTTGTTATTGAACCATTCATACACTCTTCTAAGATCAATGATGTTTCTAGAATTCTTGGCTTTCAAAATTTCTTTTATAATATTAGCAATAAAATTTGGTGTTTTTGGAATAATTTAGTCAACATCACTATCCTTGATGATCTTCAAAAATTGGTTAATGTCCACATCTCATTGGGTAAATTTTCTTTAGGTTCCTTTATTTATGCTTCTTGTAATAGAAGGTATGAACATCCTTTGGGATAACTTAAAAACATTTTCTTCCTCGGTCAACAAACCTGGTTGGTTGGGGGTAATTTTAACACTATTCTCTCTTCCTCGAAAAGAAGGGGAGGTTGCTCTCCTAACATTAATTCCATGGAAGAATTTTCTAATATGATTCTTGATTATAATCTAGTTGATATTGTCTTTTTGGGCTCCGACTATATGTGGCATAACTCTAGACTATGGCAGCAACTTGATAAGACTCTTTTTAATTCTCTTTGGATCAATCAGTGGCCCTTTACTTCTGTTGAACATTTGAGCAGAACTTTGTTTGATCATTCTCCGCTATTGATTTCTATCCAAAATCCATCCAATAGATTATCCTTTCCAACTTCTTTCAGATTCCAAATTATGTGGATCCAACACATTGATTTCATAAATGTTGTATCCATTAACTGGATGGCTCCTCTTCATCGGATAATTCGGTTAAGGCATGATTCACCTCGCTTAAGCTTAAAGGCTTAAACAAAATCAAAATTGGTGGAACAAGCATCATTTTAAAAATCTTTTTTCCAATATCAAAAATATGGAACAATTAGTTTGTTCTCTTGAAGATGTTGTTTTTACTGATTCTACTAAACTTGAGGAGTTGAATGAAGCTAAAGATAACTTGGTTAAATATCAGAATATGGAGGAAACATACGGCAAAAGGCAAGCAAACATATTGATGGTGATAGAAATACCATGTATTTCCAGCTCTTTTCAAAAAAAAAGAAAGCCTTAAACTCTATTAAAAAATTAAAATGATAATGGATCAATGATAATAATGATATTAAAGATTCTGTCATACATCATTTTAAAAACTTATTAAACAACAACCCTACCTTAGATGCTCTCTCCAACTCTCACCTGATTCTCTCAATGATTACTAATGATGACAACCATTTGCTTAATTTGTGTTCTACAGAAGCTGAGATTGGTAATACTCTCAATAACATGAACACATTCATTTTGAAGGCTACATGACTCAATTTTTTTAGCATTGTTGGCCTATTATTAAGTCTGACCTTATCGATGCTATCATTGATTTGTTCGATGGCAATCCTTTACCTAGATATTTTTCTAGCACTTCTATTATTCTTATTCCCAAAATTAATAATTGAATCTTGGGGCGATTTGGACCTATCTTTGCACCTTCTTTCATAAACTCATTGTTAAATTAATTGCCAATAGAATTAGTCTCGCCTAAAATTATTTCCCCAACCAAAGCGGTTTGTTAAAGGTAGAGCTATATCTGACAATATTCTTCTAGCCCAAGAGTTGATTCATGAAATTGATGCTTCTACTAGAGGTGGTAACATCCTTTACAAATTGGACATCTCTAAAGCTTTTGACAACCTCTCTTAGAATTTCATCTTCCAAATTCTTCTTTTGTTTGGTTTTTCTGACTATTTTATCCGCCTCATTAAAGATTGTATTACCAATGTTTGGTTCTCCGTTATCATGAATGGTGAGTCCCTAGGTTTTTTTCCTTCTATGCATGGTTTGAGACAAGGAGATCTCTTATCTCCCTCCTTTTTATTATTGCTGTTGAATATCTTTTCAGGAGCCTTAATGATCTTTTCAACAATAATCCTAGCATGTCTTTTAGAACTCATGGTAGTCTTCCTTTCTCTCATCTTAGTTTTGCTGATGACTTCATAATCTTTTGTAATGCCTCTACTCATCACATTAAAACTATTAAGAATCTTTTAAATAAATTTGGTAACCAAAGTGGTCTCTTTCTTAACAATGGTAAAACTTCTTTCATTCCTTTCTCTAAAATCCCTAGTAATAGGATCAACCAAATCTTGAGAATTACTAATTTTCAGTGACGATAACTTCTTATTAAATATCTTGGTGCTCATCTTTTAAAGGTCGAATATCACATCACTTTGATGAGTTAATCCAAAAAATCTCTAATAAAATTTTTTATTTGGGAATTTCATTTACTCATTTGGTGGTAGGCTCACTTTGATTAAGAGTACCCTTAACTCTATGCCTTTATATCTCATTCAAACCATTGTGTGACCAATTCTACCATTAACAAAATTGAGCCTCCTTAATAAATTCTTAGGGTTCTAATAATTCTACTAAAAGATTGCATTGGACCTTGGTATAAAGTGCTCTCTTGGCGATGGTGGGCTTGGTGTAAGCCCAGCTATCACTACTTTTCCTATAAACTTTGGTGGAATTTTAGGAGCAACCTTTGGGCTAATTTCATGGCCAAATCTCTTGGGGTAAGCACCCTCTCATTTGCCCCTATAAAGTGGGAGACTCTCCTATATGGAAAAGACTTTATTCCATCAAATAGGGTGCAAAGTCTTTAATCTCTTGGGCAATTAACTCTAGAACCTCTTTCTTTTGAAAAGACAACTAGACTGGAGGTGGGTCCATGATGAATTACTTTCTACCCACTCCACTGCTGCTATTAAAGTGAACTCTTTCTGGTAGAATAATAAGTGGAACAATAGGAAGCTTACTGACTATATTCCTTTCTCTCTTTTAGATAAGCTTACTATTATTCCTATCATTCCTAGCAATCATGATCAGATCCTTTTTAAGCTTTCCTAAAATGGTCATTTCAACCTTAAACATGTTTGAATTCATATTAAAGAAGCTCATGATTTCTCCAATGTATTTTTTAAACTTTGGAATAACATTATTCCTATTTCCTATTCTATTATAACTTGGCATATTTTGAAAAACTTTATCCCTGTTGAGTCCTTGATGTGGGGTAAAGGTTTTTACTTACCTTCAAAATGCTACTGCTGCTTTCACATTGATAATGTGAATCATGTATTTATTAATGGAGCCATTGCTTCCAAACTTTGAATTTGGTATGATGATCTCTTTAATATTATCAAATTCAATGGCTCCTTAACTCTATACCAACTTCTTGAAGTTTATTTTAAAAACACTATTAAAGTCCACGTTAAAGTCATAACTACTATCACTCTTATTTGGTTCATATGGATGGACAAAAATGATGCAAAACATTGTGGGATTCCTATGAACCACATGAGGCTAATTGCTAGAATTACAAAAAAAATTTGTGAGTTGTTTAATGCCAATTTAATTAACTACAATCAATTCAAATGCTATAAATTTGTGGCCAATAAATTGGGTTTTAACTTGCCGGATCCACCCAACTGTAAAGATGATAAGATTATTTATTGGGTAAAATCTCATGCTAATACTATTAAAATTAACACTGATGGTTCTGTCTCTCAAAATGCTTTTGGCTATTATGGCATTTTCAGAAACCTTAATGGTAAAGTCCTATGTGCTTTTGCTTACCCCTTAATACTTGCTCTTCCTTTTGCTAGCTAATGGCGGTTTACAAAGCTATTGAGATTTGCCTTCAAAAGGTTGGCTCAATATTTGGATTGAGGTGGATGCCCTATTGATTGATCTTTTGAATTCACCAAAATGGTATACTGTACTACCTTCTCAAAGACTAGAGCTCTCCTTTCTCAACTCTATTTTAAAATCACTCATGTATGGCATGAAGGTAATGCATGTCTTGATTACCAATCTTGGTGCTAGATGGCATAAAATTCTTTGATCAACTTACACTTCCTAAACATTTATGTGGTTTGGTTAATTTGGACAATAATGGATTCCACCAAAATTAATCATTGGTTTGGCCTGTTATATTACTGTTTTGCATGATCAACTTCTGCTTAGTGTTGTTGTTTCTCTGGATTTTTCTTATGCACCTTCCTGATACCCCTTTCTAGTTAATTATTGATCTCTATGGCATCTGCTGTTGGATTAATTACCGTAACCTTATTTGGGGTCTTACTGCTTCTATTGTTCCCACTATTAATGTTAAGGTGTTTCTTGTCTGCTGGAGGGAGATGTATTAACTTATGCTTTACTTTCTACTTTACTTTCTAATCAACAGGGACAGACTTCTTGCCATCAATATTTTGTTTATGGGTCTTACTGTATCTATTTTCCATTATATGATTAAGGCTGTGTTATGTCTCTTTTCCTTTTTCTAGAAATCTATTCTGGGGCTCATGATTTTGCTCTATCAATGCTTAATTTTTATATTTTTGTATAGCTTCATGACAAGCCCTAATTTATCTATTTTTTCTCCCTTTCTTATGGATATGGCCCCTCTTATGCTCCCTAACCTCACCTCCACAACCTGTAAGGAGAGAAGCTGCAATACCCTTGCTACTATAACTTCATCTTTGTAGGATTGGAATTACTTCTTGATTTCCTTCTAGCCTATTTTTACTGATGCTGTGGGCTTAGCTGCTAGTCTTCTTTTCTATGTCTTGAAGGATTTCAAAGATGGATTTTCTTTGAACCACTTTTGACTCTATGTTGTACCACTATTTTTTACTGGATTATCTTATGGTGGGTGCAATAAATGTTTTGTTGTTTTAATTGTTGGTTTGTTGGATTTTTGGGTCTTATGTCGCTACTTTTATTTTTTGATTGCTTTTGCTAAACTCACCTTACCGTAAGGAGAAGCGCCATACCCTTGTTATTATTATTGTCTTTTTGCAGGATTGGACTTATGGTATTGATGTTCTACATGTTGGTTGTTGGATTTTTGGATCTTATGTACATCAGGCTACTTCTGAGGTTGTTGGCTTTTGTTTTTCTGATTGCTTTTGTTGTTTTAAGCTCGGTGATCACCACATGTTTGTGGTCTATCTAAATTGCTGCTATTTTTTCCATCTTGATTCAATTAGACTTGTCCAGATCACTATGATTATGTTATTACCTACTTGGAAATTAACTTATACACTGTCTATTATGAATGGGTGGTTTTATATGGCTTGCTATTATTCTATCTTGGTTGTTGGTCTAGATTATCGGGTTTTATGCCCGTTTCTTCTTGGGTTGTCTCATGTCCGCTTTTGGGGCTATTTTTTTTATTTCTTTTTCTAACCTCACCTTCCTAACCTGTAAGGAGAGAAATTACAATACCATTATTATTTTTATTGTCTCTTTGTAAGATTGGACTTACTTAATGATTTCTGTCCAGTCTGCTTTTACTGAGGATGTTGGTTTAGCTGCAAGCTTTCTCTTCATTGTTTTGAAGGATTTCAATGATGGCTCTCTTTTGAACCCCTTTTGTATCTATGTTGTACCTCTCTTTTTTAGTAACTTATCTTATGGTGGGTGTAATAATTGTATTATTGTTTTAATTTTTAGTTGTTGGATTTTCGGGTCTTACATCTAGCAGGCTGCCTTTGAGGTTGTTGGCTGTTTGTTGGCTATTATTTTTTTGATTGTTTTTGCTATTTCCATCTGGCCTGCAACTGATCACCTGATGTTTGTGGGCTATTTATTCTGCTCCTATTTTTTCCATCTTGTTTCTATTAGACTTGTACAGATCATTGTGATTATGCTATTACCTACTTGGATACTATCTTATGCACTGTCTAGTCTGAATGGGTGGTTTTATGGTGAGCTTGCTATTATTTGTTGTCTTAGTTGTTGGCTAAACTAGATTATCGAGTTTATTCCCAGCAAGCTGCTACTGGGGTTGTCTCGCTGATTATCTTTATTTGGAGTTGTTTGTTGTGGGGAGCAGCTTATTACCTCTAGCTTCTGGTTCATCTAATCTATTGCTGCATTCCTATCTTGGCTTTATTAGACTTCTGCATTTCCTGTTGTAATTTGGGTTTGGGTTATGCTGTCTTGCTACACACTTGCTGGTTATTAACTTCTGTAATGTTTATTAACAAGGGGATTGTTAACATCTACATTGCTTATTCTGATTGGGTACCTTTTTCTTGGCTATATTCCTGGGTTGTATACCAGGACTGTAAGTTTCATATATGTCCCATATGATTGGGATGGAGTTAATTACATGCTATTTGATTTTCCTTGCTAGATTTTAGATAGCTTTTCAATTGGTTGTATATTGCTTCTTTCCTCTGCCTGGCATTTTCTGCTATTTTCCTATGGTGGGTTCTCATGCTGGCCTAATTAAATTCTTAGCTCTGGTAAAAAATAAGGTGGATCTCGAAAAGATGATTTATTTTCATATATGTAGGGATTCTCATGCCATGGTGACTATATTAATGATATTTATTCTCCATGGGATCCCCTTTCCCATTTTGCTCTTTGTCGTATCCTTTTCTATTGTGTTTATCACTTTAGGTTTCAGTACTAAGGCTCAAAGACTTTCAACAAATGGTTGCTTTGTCTTCCCAGTTTGTTGGCTATGATGGCTGTGATGATTTCACTTCTTTTTTGGTTTGGTAGGAGCTCTTAGGATGTAACCCATCCGTTGAAGTTTGGATGCTCATATTTGTATATGCCCCAATTTGGTGTGACTGAGCCTGAGCTTTCTCTCACATACTTCTTTATAATCTTTCTCAGTTTATGTTGTTTTTAAATTTTATTTTGTATGTATTACTTTAACTGCTCTAATTTCTATCTTTCTACAATTTTGCAGGTGCATTTCTCTTGTTCTCTTGCAGGTTTGCTCCCTAGTTTCATGCATTCTCTCATCCTGAAGAGCTTTGGCCCAGATCTATTCATTGGCTTATCTATGTTAATAAATTTGTATCTTTTGCTTTCCTCTACACTTTTATTTTTCTTTTGGTTGTACTTAGATAGGGGATTTACTCTCTAGGCTGATTGTAACTCTTTGAGCAGTAGTTGTGGAGTTTATCCCTTGTTAAGGACCTTGTAACTCTCTTTTTGTAGCAATAAAATTCCCCCTATATGGGGTTTGCCAAAAAAATAAAAAAACCTAAATAAAATAAAAACTAAACGTAAAATAAAAATAAAATAAACCTAAAATATAATAAAATAAAAACTAAATAAAAATCTAAACCTAAAAAATAAACCTAAAAATAAATGAAAAATAAAACTTAAACCCTAAACTAAAAGAAACTAAACGTAAAATAAAAATAAAATAAACAAAATAAATTATACCTAAAACTAAACTAAAATAAATAAAACCTAAACCTAAGCCTAAAATAAACTAAACCTAAACTTAAACTAAATAAAATAAAATAAACTAAAAATAAACCTAAGACTAAACTAAAAATAAAACCTAAAAATAAAATAAAAAATAAAACCTAAAATTTAAACCTAAAAGAATAAAATAAAAACCTAATATAAACCTAAAAATAAAAAAATAAAACCTTAACCTAAAAAATGAAATAAAAATAAAACTCAACTAAAATAAACTTAAATAAATAAAACCTTAAAATAAATAAACCTAAAATAAATAAACTAAACTAAATAAAATAAACTAAATAAAATGAAATAAAATAAACTCAAATAAAACTAAATAAACCTAAATCTATCGGGTTGCTTTTTAAAAACCTAAATCCTAAACTCTAAACCCACCCACTCCTTAAAATCTAAAACCTAAACCCATGAACCTTCCCTAAATCCTAAACCTAAACTCTACCCACCCTAAAATAAACCCTAAATCCCAAACCCTAAACAAACTAAAGCCTAAAACCTAAAAACTAAACCTAAATAAAATCTAAAATAAAATAAATAAATAAACCTAAACATAAATAAAATAAAATAAAACTCAAACTAAAACCTAAATAAACCAAACCTAAACCTAAAATAAATGTAAAATAAAATAAAATAAAAGAAAAACTAAACTAAATTAAAATAAATAAAACTCAAATAAACTAAAACATATATAATAAACCTAAAATTAGAAAACCTAAATAAAATAAAACTAAACGTAAAATAAAATAAAATAAACCTAAAATATAATAAAATAAAACTAAATAAAATAAAACCTAAAATAAAACCTAAAATCTAAACTAAAAGATAAAATAAAAAACCTAAAAAAAAAAAAAATAAAAAAAAAATAAAACCTTAACCTAAAAATGAAATAAAAATAAAACTCAACTTAAAAGTAAACTAAAACCTAAATAGTAAACTAAAATAAAAAACATAAACTAAAATAAGCAGACTTGTTGATTTGGAGAGAGGTAATAAGCCAAGTTCTCTTTTCTATTCTTTTCTCTCTTTTTTTTTCTTTCTTTTTTTTCTTTATATATTTTATTTTTATTTTTTAACTTTGGCCAAGTTCACGAGAATAGCCTTGTTGATTTTGAGAGAGGTAGCCACATCCTCATATATCTTGACCTTGTGATAAATGGCTTGAGATCTCCTTTGACACAAGACGATCCCTCTCACAAACTTCATACACGAGGATGGAACTATGTTGTTCTCATGTATCCATGGTCTCCCAAGAAGATGTGTCAAGTCTATAATGTGAAACTTAGCTTCGGTCTTCCAATCATCTATCTCCAAGGGAAACACTATGGTGCCTAAGGCCTTTTGACCACACTTTTGGAGTGCTGATTAAATCTTCCCATCTTAGACTTTGGAGTCTTCTAGATACTAAGACTTCCCTAATCATAAGACACTTCTAACAATTAGGTAAACACTTATCCTAAGCTTAAAGACTTACAAGGGTTAACCATAGGAATAAGTTATGCCTTAGGGTTTAGGATAATCCACCTACCTTATAACCCAAATCCAATCCATGTTCACCTTCTCAAACCAAAACTCAAGTTCAATTCAAACATCAAATTCAAATCCAAATCCAAACCCAAATTCCAAAACCAAATGATTGAAGCCCATAATCAAATCCAAACTTGAAACCGTTCCTAAGCCGTATGACCTATCCCATGGACTTATCCAAATCTTAATCTAAATCAATCCAAAATCAATTGATTTTCTCATAATAAATTTATATCTTCAATCATCTTCCTAAATATAAATAAAATCTACGTTCAAATGATCAAAAATAAATCAAACTAAATCAAATTAAATCAAAATCCTTCCAAAGCCATATGCCCAATCCCATGGACTTAGTCAAATCTTAATCCAAATCAAGTAAAACTTAATTTACTTTCACACAAATCAATCAGATTTTCAATCATCATCACAAATTTAAATGTAATATACATTTAAATCATCAAAACTATATCAAACCAAATGAAAATTCAAACCTAAGCCACATGACCCAACTCCATGGACTTAGCCAAATTCCTTCATTAAAAAACCCAAATTTAATTGATTTTCTCATGAATCAATCATACCTTCCATCATATTCACAAATATAAATAAAATCTACAATCATCAAACCAAACCAAAATCAACCCAAGTAAAACCCAACTTAACCCTTTTGACTTGAAATGTTCAAATGAACAAAAACCCATTTCAACCCAAGCCAATTGCAATTATATTTATATATCAATCCCAAATCCATATATAAACTCAGCTAAGTCATACTCAACCCAAAATCAAGCTAACTAAACCCAATTGGTCCACTTGACCCAAAGTGTCCAATTTGACCTATTTTATCCAAGTTCTAATTCTACCCAAATTGGATTGAACCATGCCCATCAAAACCTCCCATCATGATTATTGATCACCCTAGGTTGATCAATTATCACATTGAAGTCAACTTGGTCATTTGACCAAGTTAACCCTTATGAACCCAAACTTGCCAAATTGCAACCTAAGATAAATCCCTTGAAACTAATGATTCATACCAAATCAAAATCAATGTTTGAATATGACTTGACCTTCAATTGTGTCAAACCAAACCCAATTGGCCCTCTTGATCCAAGTTGACCCAAATTGACCTAAAAGACCAAATTGGGTCAAGTCAAAATATAAACCAAATTGATTGCAATGAATATCTCAAGTTCATTCCAAATTGATTGTTGAACTTGACTAAAGCCTGATTGATGAACCCAATTGACTAACTTAGCCCAAATTGATCTAAAGGTTCATGTTGGCCTAAATTAAAATAAAATCTAAATTAATTGAAACCAAAGCATACAATCATCTACAATTGGTCAACTAAACCCAACCCAAGCCAATTTTGCTAATTTGGTCAAACTCATCAACTTAACCTATTTGACACAAATGAATTCGCATGAGCCAAAATCAAATCTAAGGCAAACTAAACCAAACATTTAAATCAAAACATCCCAAATGATCATATGAACTTGACCCAACCCTTGATTTGACCCAATTTGACCAATTGATCAACTTGTAAACTAACCCAATTTGACCTAAATGAGTCAAATTGAGCCAAACTAACCAAATCAACATCTTGAAGTTTGGGCTAACCCACTTTTGGCTCATTTCAAATCTACCCAAATAAAATCCAATGCCAAATGACCATTCGACTCTTAGCTCAAGGGCATCACATGAGACAAATCACCCATGTAAGTGGTTATTTCCATTCCTTGGCCACTTAGTACTCTCCCAATGGTCCACCTAGGCACCTAAGTCACTGCCCAACCTAACCCAAGGGGTGGTTGTACCGGCCATGACCCATGGAAGATGACATCACCTCACCCTATCAAAACATTTTAAACCCATAGGACACCCATGATTCCTCATTGGCAGCCACCTCCACACCTTCAACCAAACCAAGCCGAGCTAACGCACCTCCTCCGTGCCACCTGAGACTCCCTGAGATGGCCAGATGGTCACTAGAAGCCAAACCCAATCCCACCATCCAATAGAGATGAAGGGGGGTATACATACCCTCATTTCAACTCAAATATACACAAAAATCATTCCTCAGATCCCTAGCAACCCAAGACAAGCCACTAAAGCTATTCCCTAAGCTCCCAAGCTTATTGTTTGATCAAAAAATGCATTCCCGTCTATCCCAAAATATGACACTCCCATTTTTGGCCTAACATTCACATTTCACCATCAACCTCAAATTAAATTTGCACGCACCTTCCCTAGGCCTCGTCAAGCAACAAATCATCTCCCAAGATTTGCAAGCACCGAAGGTGGGACTTTGATCAAAGCTAAGCTCCAAATAAACAATTTATGGCCTGAGCAAATGTCAAGGAATTGATCCAATTGCTGCTCAACAAGGCTTCGTCTCCACTAGATTAAGCTTCCTCAATCATTCAAGCTACCAGTCTTGAGCTTCGATGAGGTATGTTTTCAAAATTGATTCTTAGGAAAAAATGGGCTAGAGCTTTTTGAAGAGAACTTGCATCTCGTGTGATCTTGATCTTTGGATCCCCTCTGATCGATGTCAGGAAGGGGTGGGATCCTTTCAGAAATGATCCAAGCTCAGGTAAGCTCGAATCAAGTGAGCAATGGTGGATGAACTCCATTCCCCCTCACTTGCATAATGTTAGATCATGCACCGTCCATTATACATGATCTAAATGGACGATCATGACTAGATCAACTAGATCGATCTGATTTAATCCTATTAAGCTATGGGATTATAGTTGTTCGATCTTAGATTAGATGGTAGATGAGAAAGCGTGTCGACTGCCACAACATAAGCGCTGAGATGGATAAGTTTTAAGTAACCAACTGTGGAAAGCACGCATTCACCACATGGCTCCAATAGGATTAGGCTTTAATTAGGTTTAATTAATCATTTTTAATGGATAAAACTATTAAAAATCATAAAACACCATAGAGAAATAAAAAATACAAATAAATAATCATTTTAAAGGTATTTTAGAGGAGAATTAATTAGAAATGATCTTAACTAATTTTAAATTGTAATTAAGATTTAATTAAGGTTTAATTACAAAATTATTTAGCTTAATTGCTCTTAATTACTTAAGCAATTAATCCTAAATTTTAGGGGTTAATTTAATGGGATGACCTCTACCTCCCACAATTTACTTGGGATTTATTGTTCACTTAATTAAGAAAATTGACTAATTAAACCTTAACTACTCTTTTAAGTTAATGAATGACTAATTAATCCCATGAATAGTAACAAATTGGTTAATTATGTTTATTAATCATTGTTTGACAGTAAGTGTACTAAGGAATAGGGTTGGGTCCCCTTTCCCTAAGTTCATTTCACCCTTTTTAAAATGAAATTAATTAAGATTTAACTAATTAATTAAATCACTTAATCAAATTGAAATCATAATCACATCAGACCTTAATTAATTAAATCATGGGGTAGATCATTAGGTGTTTAATAACTTAAAAGCGTTTAATGAAATTATGGTTAGTCCATATGTGTGGGAAAACCATAAGAGTAATTAATTAAATCCTTTAATCTAATTAACTATTAATCATGAGCCAATTGTATTAGGCCTCTTTTATTTTCAAGGATCATTGTAAGTTTATTTTCCATGCATATCATGTTGGTTCATAATTATTTAGTTTATTACCTGAAGTGATGTAGATAAGGGTAATTAATTCATCTAATTAAGGGTTCAACTTAATTAACCCATAAACTCAACTTAATCACATTTCCTTAAATTAAATCAAATCGCTAATGTGGGAATGGGCTTGAAACAGCAAGTGATGATCTCTCTTCTCCTCTTTAAATCAAATCAAATCCAAAACTTAATTAATAAAGAAGCTTTGGTTTCTTTAAATAATCTTATTTGATTTGTTTGTCCTTAAGAACTAGTTTGGTTGAATGAATCACATGCTTATATTTGATTGTCCACTTTCCCATTATGTTATATTTGGTATGTCATTTGAATTCATGCATCCATCTTTTCAAAACCAAGTAAAATAAAATGGATTTCCTCTTTGTAAGCTTATCTGTGTTGATTTAATTTAATATATGCATGGCAATTATCACTATGAAATCCAAATGTATTTTTGAGAAGCTTATAAATGAATAATAAAATGTGTTATGATGCTAGTTATAAATACACAAGAAATGCAAAAGCAAGAAGTGTTTGAACATTGAGTTCTCTTTCCTCCATTTATGTGTTGATTTATATAAGATTGAATGGTAATGGGTAAATAGTTTGGACATCTCGGGAACACGAGGCTTTAGCTAGCCCCAAGGAGGTCACTTGATTACCTCACTTCCCTAGTTTGTTACATGGTTGATGAAATCAAAAAGTAGAAATGTTGAATCTGAATTTATTCTTTGTTAGAAAAAAATGAAAAACCCTAAGACATAAACCAAAATCGAAACCCTAAACCTAAAACCAAAACCCTAAACCCTATACCCTAAACCCTAAAAGCCGTAAACCCTAAACATTAAAACCTACAACACTAAACCCTAAACCCTAAACCCCAAACCTTAAATCCTAAACCATAAACCATAAACCCTAAACCCTAAACCCTAAGCCATAAACCCTAAAACCTAAAACCTAAACCAAAACTAAATAAAACCTAAAAATAAAATAAATAAATAAAACCTAAACCTAAATAAAATTAAAAATAAAATAAATAAAAACCTAAACTAAAACCTAAACCTAAACCTAAACCTAAATCTAAAAAATAAAATAAAAATAAAATAAAATAATAAAACTAAAATAAAATAAATTAAATTAAAACTTAAAAATAAAAATAAAATAAAATAAACCTAAAAATAAAAATAAAATAAAATAAAACTAAATGTAAAATAAATAAAACATAAAATATAATATTCTAAAATAAAATAAAATAAAAATTTAAACCTAAAAAATATAACTAAAAATAATTTCTAATAAAAAATAAAAGAAATAAAACCTAAACCCTAACCTAAAAAAAAGCCTAAACCTAAAATAAATAAAATAAAATAAACATAAACCTAAACTAAAATAAACTAAACTAAATTAAATAAAACCTAAACCTAAACCTAAAATAAACTAAACCTAAATCGTAAACTAAATAAAAGAAAATAAACTAAAATTAAACTTAAACCTAAACTAAAAAATAAAATCTAAAATAAAAACTTAAAACCTAAACCAAAATAAAATAAATAAAATCCTAAACCGAAACCTAAAAATAAAAAATAAAACCTAAACCTAAAAAAATAAAATAAAATTAAAACTAAACAAAAATATAAACATAAACCTTAACCTAAACGTAAAAAACAAAATAAAATAATAAACCTAAACTAAAATAAATAAACCTAAAATAAATAAAATAAACTAAATAAAAATAAAAAATAAAATAAACTAAAATAAATAAAAAATAACTAAATAGACATAAACCTACCAGTTTATTTAATTAAAGAAACCCCCTAAATCCTACAACCCAAAAACTCTAAACAAACTAAAACTAAACCTAAACCTAAACTAAACTAACTAAACCTAAACCCTAAACTAAACCTACTAAACCCAAACCCTAACCCTAACTCCACCTAACCCTAAACTACCTAAAAAACCCTAAACCTACTCAACCCTAAACCTGGCCCTAAATTACTAAACTGCTAACCTAAATCTTAAACCCTAAAACCCTAAACCTAAATAAACACTAAACCTAAACCCAAACCCTAAACAAAACCTAACCTAAAACTGCTCAAAATCCTAAACCATAAACCCTAAACTTTAAACCCTAAAAGCCTAAAAACATAAACCTAAACTTAATTAAACTTAAAAATCAAATAAATAAAAGACTTAAACTTAAATAAAACTAAAACCTAAACCTAAACCTTAAAAAAATAAGGTAAACTAATAAAAGTAAACTAAAATAAAATAAATAAAAACTTAAACTAAACTAAAAAATAAAATAAATCTAAGAATATAAAATCTAAATAAAATAAAATTTAAATATGAAAAAATAAACCTAAAACAAATATGAAATAAAAACCTAAACCTAAAAAATAAACTTTAAAATAAAACCTAAAAATAAATAAAAAATAAAACCTAAACCCTAAACTAAAAAAAAACTTAAACCTAAAATAAAAATAAAATTAACAAAATAAAAAAACCTAAACCTAAACTAAAATAAACTAAACCAAAATAAATAAAACCTAAACCTAAAAAATAAACCTAAAATAAACTAAAATTAAAACCTAAAGATAAACCTAAAATAAAACCTAAAACCTAAACCAAAAGTATTAAAATAAAAACCTAAACCTAAACCTAAAAATAAATAATAAAACCTAAACCTAAAAAATAAAATTAAAATAAAAGTCAACTAAACAATAAGCTAAAACCTAAACCTAGACATAAAAAATAAACTAAAATAAAAAATTTAAACAAAAATAAATAAACCTAAAATAAATTAAATAAAAAAATAAAATAAACCTAGATAAAATAAAGAATAAAATAAACTAAAATAAATAAAAGTAAACTAAATAAACTAAACCAAACTTAATTTTGTTTAAAAAAAACCATAAACCTTAAATACTAAACCCTAAATCGTAAACCATAAACCCAAAACCTACAACCCTAAACCCTAAACCATAAAAAACCCTAAACCCTAACCCTAAAACCTAAACCTTAAAAGCATAAACCCTTAAAACCTAAACCCAAAACCCTAAAGACTAAACCTAAAATCCTAAACCCTAAACCCTAACCCTAAATGCCAAACCCCAAAACCTAAACATAAACCTAAAGCAACTAAATAAATTAAAAAATAAACCTAAACTCTATAACCTAACAAACCTAAACCTAAACTTAAACCCTAAGAATGTAACCTTGAGTAGGAGCATCATCCAAGCTCCCTAGATCCAAGGTGGAGGGAAAGGCAAAGGTGGCGATTATCATAGTAGTGGTGAGGGATCTGGAGGTGTTGGTGGATATAGAGATGGTTGTTAGAGAAATGGTGGTTATGGAGGTGGGTGGAACGATGCAGGTTACAATCATTATGGTGGAAGAGGGAGAGATCGTGGATATGATGGTGGATCCTTCTACTAGAGAGGTTGGACGATTCTAATGAGAAGTGGAAAAATTGAAGAATGGCTGATCTGATCTAATGCTTATGGAACTATTTTTGTATAATGGAGGCAGTTCTAGTTTTCTAGGTTTTTTGATTTGCTCTATGCGTGCTCAGTTTTGATCTATGTTATCGCTTGTGTCTTAAAAAACTTGGCATATTACTTGGTTGATGAAATTGAAAAGAAGAAATATTGAATCTGAATTTATTCTCTATTAAAAAAAATTAAAACCCTAAACCCTAAACTCTAGAAACCTTAAACCCTAAACCTTAAACCCTAAACCCTAAACCATAAAGCCCTAAACCCTAAACACTAAAATATAAACCCTAAACCCTAAACCTTAAACCCTAAACCCTAAATAAATAAAACATAAACTAAATATACTAAATAAACCTAAACCTACTGGTTTACTTAATTTTAAAAAAAAAACCTTAAACCCTAAATCCTAAACCCTAAACCCTAACCCTACAACACTAAACCTACAAACTAGCTTAATAATAATTAGAATGAAAACAAACTTGATAAATACATTCCTATATCTATTTTTGACAAGTTTTGCAACATCGCTATCTTTTTTAATAAACCGGGTGAAATACTTTTCATGCTCTCTTACAATGGTAATTTCATTCTTAAAGAGGCCTAAAATTTTATTAGAAATAAATTGAACACCTCTAAATTTTACTTTAAACTTTGGAACAATGTTATTCTCATTTCTTATTCAGTTTTAACTTGGAGGATTTTGAATAACTTCATCTTGATTGATTTCTTCCTCTAGCTTAAATGGTTTTACTTTTCTTCTAAGTGTTATTTTTGGTTTAATATTTAAAATGTTAATCATGTTTTTTTCATTGGTGTTATAGCTTCCAAACTTTGGACATGGTATGATAATTTATTTAACACTAACTATTTTAATGGATCTCTTTCATTATATCAACTTCTTGAAGTTTGTTTTCATAAAATTATGAAAGGTTATATCAAAGTTTTAGTTGCTATAACCCTTATTTCGTTCATTTAGATGGATAGAAATGATGTTAAATATCGTGGCAGCCCTATGAACCATAAAATGATCCTTGCTAGAACTAAAGTAAAATTTAATGCTGGCATTGTTCCTTTCAATACAATTTTTTTGGTTGTGGTTGGGTGGTCCTCCTTGGCCTTTCCTAGTTTGGCTAGGTGACTACCTTTTTTATTTGTTGATTATTTTGGAGATCCCTAGGTGGGTTATGGATTTGTATAGTGTTGTCCTTTTCCTTCTTTTTGGGCTCTGTATTGGCTCTATCTGTTGGTTGGTTTTGTTAGCTATTTTGGCTGGCTTGGTTGGTTGGCTGGGTGGATGTGTTGGTCGATGGTTCATTTAGGTGATTTTTGTTGGGTTCTTTTGGTTGGGTTTCTTGTCTGCTCCTGGGTTGGTTATCTTCTCTTGGGTGAAGCTATTTTTCCTTTATTTTTTCTTCCCAATTTGGGTGTCAGTTTTTTTATCTTTGCTTTGACTTCTCCTGCTCGTCCGTTGGTTCTTTGGCTAGGTAGTTTTATTGGCTATTTTGTTGGTGGAGGATTTGAGCTCTTGTGGTTTTTTTGGTCTTGTTTTAGGACTTGTTGTTGGGGTTTGGCGGCTTGAGAGGTTTTTGTGGCTGCTGTCTTGCCTTGGATGCTTGTGTCATGGCTTGGTGTTTTGGGCTTTATGTTGGTTGCTGGTATTGACTCCCTTTAGTTTAGTTAGCTCTCCTTATTTCTTGATATTTTCCTCTTGGTTGGTGATGTTGGATTTGCTTTTCTTTTTGCTGCCTTGGTGGTGGTTTTGATGGTAATTTCTGGATGACCTCTTAGTCTCTCTATGCTATGGCTTTCCTCTCTCTGGTTTTGCTTATCTTCTACTATTTTGCTATTTGGGTGGAGGTTTTGACCTTGGATTTGGATTGTTAGTGCTCTAGAGATAGTTGTGGGTTATTCTCAACCACTTACCCTATTGTAACTTTAGGGATGTTGGCTTTATGTGTTTAGTCTATTGTGGATTTTGGTTGGTGGGTTAGCTGCTGGCTGGCTACTAGTTGGCTATCTTTCTATCTTTTTGGGGCAGAAATTGGATCATTATAGATTGTTTTTCCTTTGATGGTTGCTTATATCAGGTATGTTAGCTATGATGGCCTTAATGTATTCTGATATCATCTCTCTGGTTAGTAGCATGCATATGATTGTAAGCCTTCTCATGAAGTTTGGATGCTCCTATGTATTTTTTTCCCCTTGAGATGATTTATATTGATCTCAAGCCTTTACTTTCTCAGCTCTTTATAAATTGTATACTTTACCATTCTTCCTTGAGCTATGACCATTGCCTTTGTAGTGTTTTGCAAACTTCTTTTGAAGGTTGGAACTTCACATATGGAATGATCTTTACTTAGCCAACTCAAGTACTGTTGATGTGGAACTTGCTTATCTTGCCTTCTCAAAGGGATCATGAGCTGCTGCTGACTAGTCCTTTTACTATTTTCTTAAGTTTTGTTAGTCCTTTTTGTGTCTTTTGTCATTTAATTTTATGCTATTCTCTTGCTCTTTAATTTTCTTTTTTTCATTGTACTTAGATGGGGGTTTAGCTCTTTAGGTTTCTTATAGCTCTATGAGCAACAAAAATTTGAGCTTTACCACTTTTAATGACATTGTATCCTTTATTTTTATGGTAATAAAATTCTAACTCCTTAAAAGACCTAAACCCTAAGTAGTGATGGTAGGAACATCACTCAACAGCTTATCAGATCCCTTGGTGGAGGGGAAGGTGGTGGTTATCTGTGTGGTGGGGATCAGGAGGTCTTGTCGATATAGAGGTGGTGGTCAAAGTAGTAGTTGTTATGGAGGTGGGAGAAGTGATGGAGGTTACAGCCATGCTGGTGGCGGAAGAAGAGATTAGGGATACGATGGGTGGTCTGAGAGGTGGTGGGATGAATAGAGAAACCCAACAAGGTTGATCCATTCTTGTTTAATAAATTGTCTTTACATTAGAGACGATTATAGTTATCTAGTGTTTTTGATTTATTGTATGCATGCTCATTTTATCTTTGTCACTTGTGTCTTAGAAAACTGTGTTACTTAGTTGATGTCAAAAAAAAAATCTGAATCAATTTGTTCTCGATAAATAAAACCAAAACCCTAAGCATAACAAAACCTAAACCTAAACCTAAAAACTAAACCCAACCCTAAACTCTAAACCCAAAAAACCATTAACCTAAACCCTAATCCTAATCCACAGAACCCTAAACCTAAACCCAAAACACTAAAACTAAACCTAAACCTAAACCTACCATCCAAACACTAAACCTAAACCTAAACCCTAAAACCATAAACCTTAACCCTAAACCCTAAGCCCTAAAGCATATATTAAAACTCAGTATTTAAACCTAAAGCCTAAACCTAAATAACCTTAAAACCTAAACCTAAACCCCAAAAGAAACTAAACTAAACCTAAATTATCTAAATAAATTAAAAAAGAAACATAAACCCTAAAACTTAAACCTAAACATAAACCTAAACCCCAAGTGGGACTTGATGATAGGAACATAGCATCAACCAGCTGGTCTAGATCTGGCATGGAGGTGAACGCAGAGGCAGTGGTTATCACAGTGATGGTGGGGAATCTAGAGATGCTGGTGGATATGGATGTGGTGGTCGAAGCAGAGGTGGTTATGGAGGCAGGAGGAACAACATAGGTTATAATCTAGGTGGTGGCCTCGGGAGAGATCTGGGATATGATGGTGGATCAGAGTTGATGAGAACTAGAAGCGAAGAATGGTGATCATATCTACCTATGGAACTATGTCTTTACATTAGAGACAGCCCTAGTTATCTAGGGTTTTTGATTTGCTCTATGTGTGCTCAATTTTTATCTATGTCGTTATTTGTGTTTTCGAAAACTTAGTACGTTACTTGGTTGATGAAATCAAAAAGAAAAAAAGTTGAATTTGAATTTGTTCTCTGTTAAAAAATAAACCAAAAACCTTAAACACTAAATTAAAACCAGAACCCTAAACCTAGAACTTAAACCCTAAACCACAAACTCTAAACCATAAAACCCTAAACCTAAAACCCAACTCTAAAACCCTAAACCTAAATCCCACAAACCCTAAACCCCAACCCACAAACCCTAAACCCTAAACCCTAAACTAACCACCCCTAACCCTAAACTATAACCATAAACCTAAACCACACCATAAACCTAAAAAGCTGAAAAACTAAACCTAAACTAAATAAAACCAAATAAACTAAAACCAAAATAAATTAAAACATAAAACCTAAACCTAAACCAAAACCAAAAAAAACTAAACTATAATAAAATAAATAAAACCTAAACTAAACTAAACCAAAAAACCTAAAATAAAATAAAAATAAAACATAAAAACTTAAAATAAAATAAATTAAAACTAAATAAAACTAAACCTAAATAATAAAATAAAAAATAAAATCTAAAATAAAAAAATAAAACCTAAACCCTAAACTAAAGAAAATAAAACCTAATAAAATAAAAAATAAAATAACGTGAACATAAACTAAAAAAAAAATAAATAAAACATAAACCTAAACCTAAATAAACTAAACCAAAACCAAAACCTAAACTAAAAAAAAAATAAAATATAAAATAAACCTAAACTAAAAATAAAACCAAAATTAAACTAAACTAAAAAAATAAAACCTAAACTAATAAAATAAAATAAAATCCTAAACATATAAATAAAAAATAAAACTTAAACCTTAAATATAAAATAAAAATAGAAATAAACTAAAAAAATAAACCTAAACTAAAAGCAAACCTAAAATAAAATCAAAATAAATAAATATAATAATTAAAAGTAAAAAGAAACATAAATTAAAATAAAATAAATAAAATTAAAATAAAAGATAAACTAAATAAACCTAAAAGTTTACATAATTTTAAAAATTGAAAAATAAAATTAAAAATAAAAAAAACCTAACACTAAGCATAAAATCAAAAACCTAAAAAAACCTGACCCCAAACCTAAAAAAAATAACCTAACTAAACTAAAACCCAAACATAAATCTAAAAAAAAAAAAAACCTAAAACCTAAACTAAACTAAAATAAAACTAAAATAAAATAAATAAAACTTAAACCTAAACCAACCTAAAAATAAAATAAAATAAAATAAAGCTAAATTCAATAAAATAAATAAAACCTAAACTAAAAAAAAAAATAAACCTAAAAATAAAAACCTAAATAAAATAAAACTAATATAAAATAAAATAAAATAAACTAAAATAAAATAAATAAATAAATAACTAAACTAAAAATGCTAAAAAACCATAAAATAAATAATAAAACCAAAAACTAAAAAAAACATAAACCTAAAATAAAAACAAAATAAACCTAAACCTACTAAAGATAAAACTAAAATAAAGACTTAAACCTAAACTAAACTAATCTGACCCAACTAAATAAATAAAATAAAACTAAAAATAAACCTAAACTAAACTAAAATTAAAACTTAAATACCAAGAAAACCAAATATAAACCTAAAAAAAACTAAATAAAAATAAAATAAACTAATCTAAAAATAAAATTAAAATACTAAAAGAAAATAAACATAAACCTAAAATAATTAGGCTTAAAATCATAAATAAAATAATTAAAATCCTACATGACCTGAGCCAACCCTAACCCTAAATCTGACACCCTAAACATAAATAACCTAAACTGACCTTAAACTGAGCCTAATGATAAACCATAACCCTGGGCCCTAAACCCTACTAAACTAAACCTAAACTAAACCTTAAAAAGGCCAAAATGGACCTAACCATAAAACTTAGGCAGCCCTGACCACTAAATGAAACCACAACTGGCTAAACTTAAACTCAAAACCCAAAGCTAAACCTAAACTAAATGCTAAATAAACCTCTACTCTGAGCCACAAATCCTGAGCCCTGAATCTAGGCTGACCTTAAAACTAAAAACTAAAATAACCACAGAATAAAAAAAATATTTTAAAATCTAAACCTAAAATAAAATAATAAAAGAATGAATTAAAAATAAAAAAACTATGGCTAAAACCTAAAATATATAATAATTGAAATAAAATAAAATAATTAAATGCCTAAACTAAACTAAAAATAAAATTAAAAAGAATAAAAAAAAACTTTAATAAATAAACCTAAAAAAATAAAATAAAATAATAATAAATAAAAATAAAAAATAATAAAAGAAATATAAAAATGAACCTAAATATCTGGATAAATAAAATCTGTGGTTTGCTTAATTTTAAAAACATTAAACCCTAAATTCTAAAATAAAACCTAAATAACTTAAACATAAACCTACAGGCCCTGACCATAACCTGACCTGACCCTAAACCCTGACCCTAAAACCTAAACTAGGCCACCAAAACTAAAACCCTACCTAAAACTCCTACCATAAACTAAACATACTGAATGGTAAACTGACCAGGCCATAACTCCCAAAACTCAAGGCCCTAATAACCTGAGCCCAAACCATGTCCTAAATCTAAAACACTAGATCTAGCCACCCAACCCTAAAATCCTAATCATAAACTTAAAACTGAACTTAACTAAATAAAACCTAAAAATAATAATTTTAAAACTAAACTAAAATAAAGAAAAAAATAAATAAAATAAAACCTTTAAACCTAAACTGGACTAAAATAATAATGGTGAAAATAAAATAAAATTAATAAATTCTAAACTAAACTAAAAATAAAATTATCCAGAATAAAAACCTAAACTTTAAATAAACCTAAAATAAAAAAAATAAACTAAATAAAAAATAAAACTAACATAAAAAAATAAACTTAATATACTGAATAAACCAAAATCTATCGGTTTACTTAATTTTAAAAAAAAAATTTAAACCCTAAATTATAAACAATAAACCCTAAATCCTAAACCTACTACCATAAACCCTAAACCCTAAACCCTAAACCCTAAAGCCTAAACCCTAAGCCCTAACCTAAACCTTATATCCAAAACCCCAAACCCTAAACCTAAACCTAAACCCTAAAACCTAATAAACCTAATAAACCTAAACCTAAACCTAAACCTTTAGAGTGGGTAGAACCTTGACGGCAAGAACATCACTATCAAACATGCTCAGTCTAGATATGGCGGCGGAGGCGAAGGTGGAAGCGATGGTTATCGTAGTGGTGGTGGGGGATCTAGAGGTGCTGGTGGATATGGAGGTGGTGGTCGGAGCAGTGGTGGTTATGGAGGCGGGAGGAGCAATGGAGGTTACAGTCATGGTTGTTGTGAAGGGAGAGATCAAGGATATGATGGTGGATTCATCTACTCAAGATGATGGTTAATAGGAGCTGGAAAGCGAAGAATGATCATCGATCCTACTTATGGGTGCCTTTGTAGTAGAGATAATTCTAATTATTTAGGGTTTTTAATTTGCTTTATGTGTGCTCATCTTTTATCTGTGTCATTACTTATGTCTCGATAAACATGGTGTATTACTTGGTTGATGAAATCCAAAGGAAGAAATGTTGAATCATTGTTCTTTATTAAAAAAGAAAACCTAAACCCAAACCCTAAAACCCTAAACCTTAAACCCTAAATCCCTAAACCATAAAACCATAAACCCTAAAACCTAAACCTAAACCCTAAACCCTAAACCCAGCTAAACCCACAGACCCTAAACCTAAACATTAAAACCTCAGTAAACCAACCCTAGCATAAACCTTAAAATCTAAACCTAAAATCCCACAATTGTATAACCTAAAAACCAAACCTAAACCTAAACCCTAACCTTACCATTTTGTTTAATTATAAAAAAAAAAAAAATATAAAATATAAAAATATTTAAAACTAACCCAAATCCAAAATCACCACAAATCCTAAACTAAACCATAAATCCTAAACCATAATCCTAAAAACTTAAACCTAAACTAAATAAAACATAAGAATAAAATAAATAAATAAACATAAACATAAATAAATAAAAATGTAAACTAAAACCAAAACTTAAACTTATAAATAAAATAAAATAAAAACTAAAAAACTAAAACAAAATAAAATAAATAAATATCTAAATTAAATTAAAAAATAAAATAAACCTAAAGATAAAAAACCTAAATAAAAGAAAACTAAACATAAAATAAAGATAAATTAAACCAAAAATAAAATAAAATAAAAACTAAATAAAAACCTAAACCAAAAGATATATATAATAAAATAAAGTAAAAACTAAACTAAACTAAAAAAAAATAAAAACCTAAATAAAATAAAAACTAAACATAAAATAAAATAAAATTAAATTAAAGCTAAACCTAAAGTTAAACCTAAATATAAAACCAAAAAAAAACCATAAACCAAAACTAAACCTAATAAAATAAAATAAACAAATAAAAAAACTAAAATAAACTAATCCTAAACCTAAACCTAAAAAATAAACTAAATTCACCTAAACTAAATAAATTAAATAAACTCAACAACATAAACCTAAACTAAAAAAATAACCTAAAATAAACCTAAAATAAAACCTAAACCTAAAGCATAAAATAAATAAACATAAACCTAAACCTAAATATAAAAATAAAACCTGCAAAATAAATTAAAATAAAATCAACTAAAAAACTAAACCTAAACCTAAAAATAAACAAAAATAAAACCTAAACTAAAATAAAAACCTAAAATAAATAAACTAAATTAAATAAAATAAAATAATAAATAATAAAATAAACTAAATAAACCTAAACCTTTTACTTTAAAAACCCTAAACCTTAAATAGTAAAACTAACCCTAAACCCTAAAACCTAGACCTACAACCCTAAACCCTAAACCCTTAAGCTCTAAATCCTAAACCTTTAGTACGAAACCCTACAACCCTAAACCCTATTCACTAAACCCTAAACTAACCCTAAACCCTCAACCCTAAACTAACCCTAGACCCTCAATCCTAAACTAACCCTAAACCCTTTGAATGGACAGAACCTTGATGGCAGGAACATCACCATCAACTAGGCTCAATCTAGATCTGGTAGTGGAAGCGAAGGCAGAGGTGGCGGTTATCACATTGGTGGTGGAGGATCTGGAGGTGTTGGTGGTTATGGAAGTGGTGGTCAAAGCGTTAGTGATTATGGAGGTGAGAGGATCGATGGAGGTTACAGTCGTGATGGTGGCGAGTGAGAGACCGGGGATATGACCGCAAATCTTGCTACTCGAGAGGCAGGGTTGTTTTGATGGGACCTAGAGAAACTGAAGAATGATCGATCCAATCTACTGCTTGTGGAACTATGTCTTTACAGTAAAGATGATTATACATATTTAGGTTTTTGATTTGCTCTATGGTTGCTCTTTTTCTTATCTGTATCATCGCTTATGTGTTTGAAAACTTGGGGTGCTACTTGGTACATGAAATCGATAAGAAAAAATGTTGAATCTGAAATTGTTCTCTATTAAAAAAAATAAAACCTTAAATGTTAAACCCTAAATTTAAACTTAAACCCTAAACCTAAAACCTAAACCTTAAACCCTAAACCCTAAACCCCAAACTCCAAACCCTAAACCCTAAACCCTAAACCCTAAACTAACCCTAAACCCTAAACCCTAAACCCTAAAATGTTAAAAACCTAAACCTAAACTAAATAAAACTTAAAAATAAAAATATAAAAAAATATAAACTGAAGTAAAATAAAAAATAAAATAAAGTAAAAAGCATAAACCAAAACTTAAACCTAAACCTAAACCTAAACTACAAAAAAAATAAAATAAAAAATAAAACTAAAATAAAATAAAATAAATAAAACCTAAACTAAAGTAAAATAAAATAAAAAAAACTGAATAAAATAAAACTAAACCTAAAATAAAAAAATAAACCTAAAATAAAATAAAATAAAATTAAATAAAACTAAATAAAATCCTAAACCTAAAAAATAAACCTAAATTAAACTAAAAATAAATAAAAATAAAACCAAAATAAAAAAAAAAAGCTAAACCTAAAATAAAATAAAATGAAAACTAAAATAAACCTAAACCTAAACTAAAATAAAATAAACTAAAATAAATAAATCCTAAACCTATACCTAAAATAAACTAAAAATAAACCTAAATGAAAACTAAAAAAAATAAACTCAAAATAAACCTAAAATAAAACATATAACCTAAACCTAAAAGATAAAATAAAAAACCTAAACTAAACCTAAAATAAAAAGTAAAACCTAAACTTAAAATGAAACTCAACTAAAAAATAAACCTAAACCTTAAAAATAAACTAAACTAAATAAACCTAAAATAAATAATTTAAGCTAAATAAAAATATAAAATAACTCAAATAAATAAAAAATAAACTAAATAAACCTAAACCTACCAGATAACTTAAATTAAGAAAAAAACCATAAAAACTAAATCCTAAACCCTAAACCCTAAACTAACCTAAACCACACTCTAAACCTGCAACTCTAAACCCCAAACCCTAAACCTAAACCATAAACCCACAAACCTTAAACCATAACCAAATCATAAACCCTAAACCCTAAATCCCACAAAACCTATAACTCTAAACCCCAAACCTAAACAGACTAACCCTCAACACTAACAATGGGTAGAACCTTAGCAGGAACATCATCATGGGCTCTAGATCTAATAGAGGAGGGGAAGGTGGAGGTGGCGATTATCACAGTACTGGTGGGGGATGTAGTGGTGCTGGTGGTTATGGAGGTGGTGGTCAGAGTAGTGGTGGTTATTAAGGCGGTAGAAGCGATGGAGGTTACAGCTATGGTGGCGGTCGAGGGAGAGATCGGGGATATGATGGTGGATCCTGCTACTAGAGAGGAAGGGGTGGTTCGATGGAACTGGAAGGCGAAGAACATCGATTCTGATTTACTATTATGGAGCGTATCTTTCTGTATAGACGATTCTATTTATCTAGGGTTTTTTTATTTGCTCTATGCTCATTTCTAATCTATGTCATAAACATGTGAAAACTTGGTGTGCTACTTGATTGATGAAAGCTAAAAGAAGAAATTTTGAATTTAATTTATCTTTTATTTAAAAAACTTTAAACCCTAAATCCTAAACCCTAAGAACAGGCACAACCTTGATGACAGGAACATCACCATCAACTAGGTTCAATCTAAATCTAGCGGTGGAGGAAAAGGTGGAGGAAACGGTTATTGTAGTAGTGCTGGGGGATCTGGAGATGCTGGTTGGAGCAGTGGTGGTTATGAAATCGGGAGGAGTGGCAAAGGTTACATCCATGTTGGTGGAGGGAGAGATCGTGCATATGATGGTAGATCTGACTTCTTGAGAGGTAGGACTAGTTCTAATGGGAGCTGGAGAAATTGAAGAATGACCGATCTGATCTGCTGCTTATGGAACTATATCTTCACAATTGAGACAGTTCTACTTATCTAGGGTTTTTGATTTTCTCTATGGGTGCTCATTTTTTATCAATGTCGTCGCTTGTGTCTTAGAAAACTTGGGGTGCTACTTGGTTAATGAAATAAAATAGAAGAAATATTGAATCTGAATTTGTCCTCTATTAAAAAAAGGCCTTAAACCCTAAACTAGCCCTAAACCTTAAGAATTAGCATAACCTTAATGATAGGAACATCACCATCAACTAAGCTCAGTCTAGATATGGTGGTTGAGGCGAAGGTGGAGGTAACAGTTATCGAAATGCTAGTGGGGGATCTGAAGGTGCTGGTGGATATGGAGGTGGAGATTAAAATAGTGGTGGTTATGGAGGCTGGAGGAGCGACGGAGGTTATAGCCGTGGTGGTGGAAGAGGGAGAGATCAGGGATATGATGGTAGATCCTGCTACTCGAAGGCGGGGGTGGTTCTAAAGGGAATTAGAGAAACTGAAGAATGATCAATTTGATCTTTTCTTATGGAACTATGTATTTATAATAGAGATGGTTCTACTTATCTAGAGTTTTTGATTTGCTCTATTGGTGCACGTTTTCGATCTATGTCATTGTTTATGTCTTACAATACTTGGGATGCTACTTGGTTCATGAAATCTAAAAGAAGAAATGTTAATCTAAATTTGTTCTCTATTAAAAATAAAACCTTAAACCCTAAACCCTAAACTAAAACTTAAACCCTAAATCGAAAACATAAACCATAAACTTTGCACCTTAAACCCTAAACCCTAAACCATAAACACCTAAAAAACTAAACCTAAATTAAATAAAACCTAAAAATAAAATAAATAAAAATACCTAAACCAAAATACAATAAAAAATAAAATTAAAAAAAAATAAAATAAAAACATAAACTAAAACCTAAACCTCAAAAGAAAATAAAAATAAAAAATAAAAACTCAACTAAAATAAAATAAATAAAAACCTAAACTAAACTAAAAAATTAAAAACCTAAATAAAATAAAAACTTAACCTAAAATAAAAAAAAATAAACCTAAAATAAAATAAAATAAAAAATAAATAAAAACTTAAACCTAAAAAACCAAAATAAACATAAAACTAAAAAATAAATAAAAAATAAAACCTAAACCCTAAACTAAAAAAACCAAAACCTAAAATAAAAATAAACTAAACAAGCAAAAGTAAACCTAAACTATAACTCTTTCAATTTAGTAGATATCTCGAGGAACTAAATTTGTGCTTTAAAAATCTCTCTCTAGTAGGATTTCAATGCTTTTAGATAATGCTCGAGATCTTGGCGAATTAGGACTTGATGCAATGTATTATTGAATGATATTTTTACAATAGTGATTATATCTGACAAAATCTCTTGATAAGTAGTGTGTAACAAGAATAATCCAAACTCAACATCTTTACACATTGATTTTGAAACTATAGCTCTCCTACTTTGAGACTCAACACTGCAACATAATGTAACAAATAATTCACTTCAACACAAAGCAAGAAAGCTTAAGTAAAACTCCTAAGTCACTGCTAAGAAATAGCTAGTGTAGTGTTGTGAGAGATTTAGGACACTCACAGATCTTTTGCTAACATTTAAAATATAATTTAAGAGAGATTTTGGATCCCAACATAGTATCTGTCATTTTTTTCTATTTTCTTTTTATTGGTAGTAGTGGTACTTCATTTAGATGTATTCATTTGAATATGATTTAATGGTGGAAAGAATAATTCTTACATTTGATGACATTCTATTAGCTGCAAGAATTTTGGATGTTATTTGAAATCTAAAGTTTATTCAAAAGCCACATGAAAATTAATTTTATGTAGTGTCCCTTTTAAGTTTAGGGCTCAAGTCGATATAAACCTAAATAACATTAGTTTAATATTTCCCTAATTTCAGAAGATAATAATAATACATCAAATTTGTTCATGTACTCATTTATAATTTTTGTTTTTTGCTTTAGCGAGTTAAACTCTAAATAATTGATCTTAGTAAGATAAAGATAAGTATTTTTTAACAATAATTTCATTTCAACCATGTAATAAATTATTATAATCCCAATCTTCCCGATTCTATGTTTATATCTAGTAAGTTTTTACTTAGCGCAATGTTTTAGTTTTACAAATCCCAATCTCTTAGGCTCACCTAAAACCTAAACTGACCCTAAACACTAAAACTAACCCTAAACCATAAACTCTAAACACGAAACCTACAACCCTAAACCCTAAAACCCTAAACACTAAACCCTAAATCCTAAACCCTAAACCCTAAACCCTAAACCTACAACCTTAAAACCTACAACCCTAAAGCCTAAAACCTAAACTCCAAACCCTACCTAAACCCTAAACCCTAAACTTAAACTAGAAATCAACATAAAATAACAAAATAAAATAAATAAATAAACCTAAACCTACATAAAATAAACTAAATCAAAGAAAATAAATAACTAAACTAAAACCTAAACCTAAACCTAATCTTAAATCTAAAAATAAAATAAAATGAAAAATAAAAAACTAAAATAAAATAAAATAAAGAAAAACCAAATCTAAATTAATAAATAAAATAAACCTAAAAAGAAATCTAAATAAACAAAACTAAATGTAAATTAAAATAAAATAAACCTAAAATAAAACTAAATAAAATATAAAATAAAATGTAAAACCTAAACAAAAAAAATAAAAATAAAATAAACTAAACTAAAATAAAATAAACACAAACCTAAACCTAAAATTAAACTAAAATAAAAAAACCTAAACTAAAATAAATAAATAAAATTAAATAAAAATAAAAAATAAACCTAAATAAAAATAAAAAAATAAAAAAAACTAAAATATATAAAAAATTAACTAAATAAAGTTAAACCTGCTAGTTTACTTAATTAAAAAAATACTAATCCACTAAACCATAAACCTAAACCCTAAATTAGAGCAAACCCTAAATCCTAAAACTAACCTAAACTGCAACCACTAAACTGTAACCTTAAACCCTAATCCTGTAACCCTAAACCCTAAATCTTAAAAACCTAAACCCTAAACTAAAAAAAAATAACTAAATAAAATTATGTCGGTTTACTTAATTATAAAAAATATGTTAAACCAAAATACTAAACCCTCAAATCCTGAGCCCAAATGCTTAAACCATAAACTTTTATAACCTAACTGACCCTACCAAATCCAAAAACTAAAACTAAACCCAAAAACAGCAGGACCTACCACCTAAACTCTAACACTTTCTGATCAGGCTAACCACCACCCAAATCCTAAACTCATGACTAAACCCTAAAAACCCTAAACATTAAAGCCTAAACCCTAAACCCTAAATAAACCTACACAAACCCTACCCAACTAAATCTAAACCCAAACCATAAACTCTAGCTTGAACCTAAACCTAAACCCTAACCCTATTCTAAACCACTAATCCTAAACCCTAAATCTAAACCTAAACCCTACCTCAACCCTAAACGTGGCCTAAACCCAAATGTGACCTAAACTTATAACCTAAAAGGGGTTTAGGGGTAGGATCTGTACTTGAGAAATGTGTGGTTTTGATGGGGCTGGAGAAATTGAAAATAGATGATGATCACGCTACTTATGGGCTGTGTCTTTATAGTAGGAACGGTTCTACTTATCTAGGGTTTTAATTTGCTCTATGGGCACTCATTTTTTATCTATGTTATCCCTTGTGTCTTAGGGAACTTGGGGTGCTACTTGTTTGATAAAATAAAAAATAAGAAATGTTGAATCTAAATTTATTCTTTGTTAAAAAAACTCTAAACCCTAAACTAAAAAATAAACCTTAAACTTAAAACCTAAACCATAAATCGTAAACCCTAAAACCTAAACCCTAAAAATTGTAAACCCCAAATTCTAAACCCTAAACCATAAAACCTCAAACTCTAAATCCTAAACCCTAAACCATAAAACTTATAACCCTAAATCCTAAAATCTACAACCCTAAACCCTAAACCCTAATCCCTAAACAAACCCAAAACCCTAAACTCAAAACTAACCCTAAACCCTAAACCCTAAACTTTGAGTAAAGATCTCATTTAGAGTATATTTAAAAAATGACCTAATCCTAACATAGTTATGGTAGCAAAAGAAAATATCTTCAAGAGACTTTCCCTTGGCTATTAAGACTTCAATACCCTAAACCCTAACCCTAAATCATATTATAATAACATATATTATAGTATAATGTAGCGTCATATATTTAAGCATGTAGTGATGTGTTTTTGGATGTTAAAAGATGTTTTAAAATGTTTTAGTATATTAAGGTATTGTGCCCAATAGTCCATATTAGTATAAATCATAAAAATGTTGATTAAATAAATGAAATGATGAAATTTGTTAAATTTGAATGCATTTTAAATTCTTTTAGTATTTTACAATCATGCAATCAAGCCTACAATAGGATTATTTATAAAAACGTTGAATTAGACTTTAACATGGTGGAATTTGGCCAAATTCATAATAAGTAGAGCATGGCATCATAATATATTGTTCTAATTTAAAATATGTAAGTGATACGACCAAAATATATAGTTTTTTATTATTTAGTATAATTTTATGATTTTTTATCTTAAGAGATCCCTTGTGATATGATATGCAATATGGTATAATATTATATGTCATAGTGTATCATAATATTGGGTGCCATAACATAGTGTAGCATCATGGATTATAACATACGATTGTGTATTACTACTTGTTGTTTAGCATATTTTAGTTGGTTATAGTATTATGTAGTAGAGTTTGTACTAGTATAATTCATAAAAATACTGATTTATAGACAGAGATGATGGGATTTGGCCAAAATTAAGGAAAGCATTAGGGAACATCATTTGGAGTGTGTTATGGTGTGTCATTTAATCAAAAGAATGGAATTTTGCATCCAAAATAATGTTCATTTTTCAACCAAAATTTATAAATTTTTTACTTCAAGTGATTCATTTTAAGGTGTAATGTAAGATAGTATATTATATGAAAGCATATTAAAATATAATGTACATAACAATATAACTTCACATATATATATATATATATATATATATATATATATATATATATGAATGTGGTGGTGTGTTACTAAATGTTATTGTACATTTTAGTATGTTTTACTTTTGTTATAATACAATGGGTCAAAACTCACCAAAATGTTAATTTGAAGGTTGAGATGGAAGAATTTGGCCAAATTCACAACACTCACCAAAGAAGCAACACAAAAATTATGCTATTTTGTACCATATCTAATAAAACATTAACAATTTTACATCCAAAATGAACATTATTCATATTTTGAAAAAATTTGGTTATTTATTCATTTTAAGTGATTCTAATGAGGTGTAATGTTAGACAATATATTATACTATTGCAAATTATAATATAACATCATATATTATAATATAGTGTGTTAATTTACACTATAATAGGTTTAGCATGATAATGCATAGTTAGTTTGAGCTTGTACCATCACAAATCATAAAATGTTGATTACAATGTTAAGATGATGTAATTTGAATGAATACATTGTTATGCTTTTGGTTAAAGTATTAAAGGTGTGCATAAGAGAAGAAATAAGATTTGATGAAAATTTAATGTCAAGGACATGGAGGGAGATCCACTAGGGGATCACACATACATTGTACATGACATGTAAGGGGTCTATGTCGAGGGCATGGAGGAAGAAAATCTGTTAGGGATAAGGTTTTAATTTGATTTGATTATATGATTTGTGGGAAGAAGATCCACTGGGGATAAGAATCTATAATCCATCGGGGATTGAGATCGAATCAACTTAATTTATTTTAACTTAATTGATGTGGAGGCATATCTACTAGAGATATGGGCTCGAGTCCATTGGGGATTGGGTAAATGATCCTTCCACTAGAAAAGTGAGTTCTAGCTATCCGCTGGGGATTGAGATTTGAGTTTGATTTCATAGATTTTTTTAGGGATGTAACCGCTGGGAATAAGAATTTGGCTGGATTTCTTGGATTTAAATTCTATTGGGGTAGTTGGTTTAATTTGGCTCCACTAGAGAGGTTGGTTCTGAATTTGATTTATTTTCTTGACTTTTTTATATATTATTTGAGGCTCCACTAGGGAGAAGGGTGTGATTTAACTCCACTGGAAAAATTAGATTGGGTTTATTTTAATCTGGGTTAATGTATGGACCCTTTTGGTGTGCGATGGACCAACTAAAAAGGGGCTATATAAGCCTTGACCTACCTTAGGTTTACAAATCTAAAGGGATAGTCTACTGACTGTGGGATAGAGCTAGCCAACCTAAGGGGTTACCTTTTGTTGTGCAACACCTGCGCTAGAAAGAAGGTGTAGCTGGGATTACATCTTCTGAAACGAGGAACAACCACTAGGTGACCTGTTGGAAATTTTATGAATTTTTAAATTTGGATATGTTGGGTATGTGGAGAAAATAGGTTTGGCCAAGTTTCATTGGATTTGGAGTTCATTTGATATGGTTTGGCTCATGTTGACCCATTTTGGTCAAAATGGGTCAACTTGGGTCAAGTTGACCCATTGGTTAAATTAGGTCAAACCAAGGGTTGGGTCAAGTTCATATGACCATTTGAAATTTTTTGGTGGCTTTGGTTTGATTTAATTTTGTTTAGTTTTGAATTTGGCTCAAAAGACTTCATTTAGGTCAAATCGGTTAAGTTGACCACTTTAACCTATTTGACCTATTTGAGCTAGGGCATGGGTCAGTTTAGCTTTGGTTAGTCATATAGAGTGGATTGGTATCTTTATTTCCAATAAATTTTAGTTTAGTTTGAATTTGTCTCAACATTATCCCTTTAGGTTAAGTTAGGTTCAAGGTTAATTGGTCTAGGTTAAGTCTAGTTGGTCAATTGAGGCTTTGGTGAAGTTCAACAAGTGATTTGGAATGAACTTGACCCTTTGGTTTCAATCAATTTGGCTTTGATCAAGTTTTGACACATTTTGACTTTTTAGGTCAACTTGGGTCAACTTGGGTCAACTTGGGTCAAGTTGCTAATTGGGCTAGGTTAGGCTCAAATGTTGACTTGGACAAGTTCAAACATAGTTCATAAATGAACTTCGATCATTAGTTTCAATCAATTTGTCCTATGGTCAATTTTGGCTATGTTAAGTTTTTTTTCGCTAAGTTTAGACTTGGTCAACCCTTAGGTTTGGCTTGGTTTGACCCAATTTGATTGATTGATCATCACAGGATGATTGTTCATCATGATGAGAGACCTAACTGAGTTTCATTCAATCTAATTTTGTTAGGATTATAATTGGGCTCATTCGGGTACTTTAGGTCACTTTGGGTCAAGTGAGCCTAAGTGGGTAAAATGGCTTGGTCAAAGCTTAATTTGAGTTTGATTGAACTTGTATATTGACTTATGATTGAAATATAAATCCTTTGCAACTGGTTTGAAGTCAAATGGGTTTTGATTCCTTTGACAATTTCATATTCAAAGGAAGAATATGAATGGATTTTGGGTTTGATTTTTGAATTGGATTTTGGTTTGGTGATTGAAGTTTGTATGTATATTTGGATTCATCTTTGTAAGTTTGATTGAATCATGAAGAAAAATCAAGAGTTCGGCTTGACTTGAAGTTGATTTGGCTAAGTTCAAGATTTTGACTTGAAGGGCTTAGGTTGGATTTTAAGTGGATTTGAGTTTGATTGTTGGAATTGGTTTTGATTGTTTGAATTTATATTTCATTTATATATGTGAATATAAATGAGAATATAAATTGGTTATGAAAAATTTTTAAGGATTTGAAGTGATTTGATCATGATTTAGGCTAAGTCCATTAAAAGGAATTTAAAGGACTTAGGAAATTTTTGGAGTTTGAAGCTTGAATTTTGAATTTGGTTTGATTGATTTATATTTATATTCCATTTATGTGTGAATATAAATGAGAATATAAATGAGTTATGAAAATCCCATGAATTTGAATTGACTTGAACATGATTTTAGCTAAGTCCATGAAGGAAAACTTAAAGGACTTAGGAATTTCATGAATTGATTTTGAATTTTGAGATTAGTTTGATTAGTTTGAATTTATATTTCATTTATATATGGGAATATAAATGAGAATATAAATTGATCATGAGAAAATCTCATGAGTTTGATTTGGTTTAGATCATGATCTAGGCTAAGTACATTAAAAGGGAATTAAGGACTTAAGAAGGATTTTAAATTTGGAATTTAATTTTTGGATTTGATTTGATTGATTTATATTTATATTTCATTTATATATGTGAATATAAATGAGAATATAAATGAGAATATAAATGAATTATGAGAAAATCCCATGAGTTTGAATTGATTTAGAGTTGATTTTGGATAAGTCCTTAAGAAGGGAATTAAGGGACTTAGGAAATTTCATGACTTGATTTTGAATTTTGAGTTTAGTTTGATTGTTTTGAATTTATATTTCATTTATATATGTGAATATAAATGAGATTATAAATGAATTATGAGAAAATCTCACGAATTTGATTTGGTTTAGATCATGATTTAGGCTAAGTCCTTAAGAAAGTAAGGACTTAGGAATTTCATTCATGGGTTTCAGTCATGGATTTCAATTATGAATTTCAATCACATGGAGTTGATTTAAGTTTGGAGAAAATCAAATAAGATTGATTTGGTGTTTGACTTGATGGAAGGAAACTGAGGAATGATTCAAGCTAAGGGTAGACAAATTTTCCTAACACCCAGGCATGACCTATTCATGGCTAACTCTTTTTAAGTCTCTAAGGCTAGGTTGAGTGTCCACCTAATCACTAGGTGTATCTTAAGACTAAGTAACTCTTAAAGTCTAAGAGAAGTCCTACGTCTAAGATGGAGGGGTTAAGAGCTCATCCTAAAAATTAGGTCAACGGGGCTATATCAGAGTTATCTTTTCTCAGATTTACAAATTCAAAGGGATAGTCTATTGGCCGTGGGGTAGAGCTAGCCAACCTAAGGGGTTGCCTTTCAGTGTGCAATGACTATACTAGGAAGAAGGTATAGTAGACTTACATCTTCTAAAGTAGGGAACAATTGCTAGGGTGACCTGTTGGTAGCACAACAAATAGAACTCGACTTAAGGGTGACTACTGAGTGAATGCTGCTAGGGATTTATATCAACTCAAGAGTAGTCAGATGATTCCTATAGGAAGTTTTACTAACACTACCCTAAAGATAAGATGTCTGCAAGGCAAAAGGTACTGCTAGAGGTGTCCTCCTAATCCACAAGTGAATATATATTTTATTTATATATTTGTGTGGACCCTTTTGGTGTCCGAGGAACCACACTGAGATAGGGATATGTCAATCTTGTCCTATCGCTAATTTACTGAACTAAGGGAGAATCTACACATCCATAGGATGGATTCCCCAAGCACAGGGTGGCTAATAGGAAACTATCTAATCTAATAGTAACCCAAGTAGTGTATAAATGGGGTTGCAAAGGACGTGATCAAAATATAGTGCCCAGAGGGGAGGTGCTACTAGGGGCATTATCCTAAGCCCAGGAAAACAAAGCCTTTGGATATACAGTGGCCAACTCAAGGAGAAAGCATAGCAGACTTACATTTGCAATGAGTGGTGTATCCTAATGTGCGAGAACCAATAAACCTAAGGTGTATCCATCAGCATGAGTGGTGTATCCGTCAACATAGTTAGAACTAACCAACCCAAGGTGCCCGTCAGTGTGCAATGATCAATCTAAAAAGAAACGATGTAGGCTTACAACTTTCTAAGTAGAACTGATCATCGGGATAATCTATCATCGACATGTCATATGCTATCTGACCTAGAGTGAATACTAAGTGGAGAACCCCGAGAAAGGACTTGACCCAGACTTGAATCAGTCAGAAGGGAAGGTGCTGCTAGAGGACTCATCCTAAACCTCAAATATACTCAACCTAGTCAATGCATGAAGGCTAATCCAAGAACAAAGCATAGCAAACTCACTTCCTCTTAAATGAAGTCAACATGAGATAGATTCAACATGAGATAGATTACTGGCCACGCAGTAATGCCTGCCAAACTAAAAAAATGCTCATCGATGTCTAGTGGCCAATTAAGTTAGAATAGCATAGCAAACTTACATCCTCTAAAGTAAGAAGACCACTGGGTGACAAACTAACAGGGTAGCACATCGGCTGAGCTAGAGGACCTACCGAGTGACTGCCACTAGGGCTGTTATCTTAACTCAGAGTAGCCCAAGACAAAATATATGTATTTATTTTATATGTTTGTGTTCAATTTGTGTTCGTGTTGTGACGATGATGGATAGGATGCCACTTAGGCTCCTCACACCTACCCTAAACACATCATGGCAGATTCACAAACAAGAATACTTTCAACATGGAAGAGATTGAATTCAAAATGGAATTTTCATTGATGATAATTATTTTTAAATATGATTTATAATATTATTTTAAGTATAACCCATTAATTGGAATCATTGGGTGCTCTCCCTTATGATTAATAAGCTGATAAGAGCCTCCTTGCTATGGAAAAAGGGCCTTCCCAAGTGTGTTCAAACTTTCCACCCATGTTATGACAGGCAACAATTGGTCTCCTTAGAACTAAAATATGCTCTCCTACTTGAAAATCTCTAGGATGGACCAACTTCTTGTGAGCTTGAATCATTTTAGCTTTGTACAACTTGAGGTTTTGGCATACCAACAAGCATTTCTCCTCCAAACCTTTGAGCTCTTCCAACTGCAACTTGGCATTATGCTCCGTTATGATATTGCTACCCACAACTATCCTTAGTGATGGGAGTTGGACTTCTAATGGTAGAATGGCTTTAGACCCATACACTAAAGAGAAAGGAGTAGACTAAGTTGGAGTTATATATGTTGTGTGGTAGACCCACAAAAGCTTTAACTAATTGCTCATGCCACTGTCTCTTATTGTTGTCGAGTGTCTTCTTCAGTATTTGGATCAGAGTTTTGTTCAAGGCTTATACTTAGCCATTTTCCCTCTTGATGGTTAAAAATCTCCAATCTATATTGTGTCTCTGAGAAAAGTTGTTGTTCTCGGTGCTCTTGAATGTAATGCCATCATCAGATATAATTCATGAAGGCACTCTAAACCTATATACGATATGGTTCCTAAAAAATTGGATCACATGCTGATTTGTGACCTCTCTGACTGAAATTTCCTTCGCCCATTTGGAAAGGTACTAACCAGCATCTAAGATGAACCAATGACCCTTGGAAGAAGGAAGATTAATCAGGCCCACTATATCGATACCCCAACACTCGAATGGCCATGAGGCCAATGTAGGATGTAGAATGTTGGGTGGCTTGTGTAAGACCAAATCGTGTATTTGACATTGGTGGCATCGCCTAGCTGTATCCATGAAATCTTTGATCATTGACAGCTAGTAGTATCCTAGTCTCTTGATCTTGGCTTTCATCTTCGGACTAGAGTGGTTGGCTTCACATAGTCCTAAGTGCACCTCAGTCATAATCTTAAAGGCTTTGTGCTTGTGTAAATAACGTAACCACATATGATCAAATGACTGCTGATACAAAAGACCACTGGTACAAGAAACCATCTACAAGAGTGTAGGAAAGTGCTCTCTACTTCATCTAATGGGCTTGGGACTCCTCTTGAGGTAGTTTACCTTTTTTTAGGTAATCCATGAATGGTTGCCTCTAATATAACTCCTCGTCCTTCTTTGTAATGGCAAATTCCCCTTCAAGAGCGTAATTCTTATGAGTTCAATATCAATAAGGGATAAGACTTGTCTATTTTTGACCTTTATTGATATAGGTACTCTTACAGGTAAATTAATAGAATTAATAGATATTATGGTTCATAATAAGATAAATATTTTATGTGTTCAAGAAACTAAATGGGTTGGTAAGAAGGCTAAGGAGATTGATAGTTTAGGTTTTAAACTTTAGTATTCAGGTAAAAGTCGAACTAGAAATGGTGTAGGTGTGATTATAGATAAAAGTTTGAAGGATAATGTTATAAGTATTAATAGATGTGGAGATAGAATTATAGCTTCAAAGATTATTATTTATACTAAGATTATTAATGTTATAAGTGTCTATGCTCCTCAAGTAGGTTTGGAGGTAAGAAAAATTTTGGAATGAATTAGAGGGATTAATACAGATACCTCTTGAAGAAAAAGTATTTATTGGAGGAGATTTAAATGGACATGTTGGTAGAGTAGTAGAAGATTTTAAAAGTATTCATGGTGGTTATGGATTTGGAGTGACTAATGAAGAAGGTAAGACTATATTAGATTTTGCTTTAGCTTATGATTTTGTAGTTTCTAATACTTTTTTTAAAAAAAGAGATGAACATATTATTACTTATAAAAATGGATCTAGTAAAACACAGAATGATTATTTTCTGATAAGAAAAATAGATCGTTTAAATTGTAAAGATTGTAAGGTCATACCAAGTGAAATTTTAAGTACCCAACATCGACTAGTTTTAGATTTTAAGATGAAAGATTGTAAGAGAAAAATAAACTAAATTATTGTCCTAGGATTAGATGGGGACACTTAAAGAACACAAATAAAATATTTTAAGAGCAAGCTACAAGATATTAGAATTTGGGGTGTTCATAAAGAAGCTAACATTATGTGGGAAAAAATATCAAGTGAAATTAAGCGTTGCTAAAGATGTGCTTGGAGAATCAAAAGAAAAGCTTCTTTTAATAAGAATAGTTGGTGGTGGAGTCGAGTGTGCAAGAAAAGATAAGAAATAAGAAGCATTGTTATAAAACTTGGTTTAGATGTAAAATTCAGAATTGGGAAAGATATAAAGTGGCTGTAGAGATTCTAAGAAAGCAATATATGATGCAAAAAATTTAGCTTTTAGTGATTTATACAATAGATTAGATACCAAAGAAGGTGAAAGATGTATGTATAAGTTAGCAAAGAGATAGGAGAAGTAAAGACATAGTTCAAGTGAGGGGTATTGAATATAATAAAGTGCTTTTCTTAGAAAAGATATTGAAAATAGGTGGATGAGATATTTTGATAAACTTTTCAATGAAGGATCTGAAAGTACGATTGATTTTAGCAACCTTAATACCATAAACAAAAATAGAGAATTTCATTTCTATCATCGTATTAGTAAATCTGAAGTTAGTGAAGCTTTAAAGAAAATGAAATGTGGAAAAGCGTAGGATAATATTCCAATAGATGTGTGAAAATGTTTAGGAGATCAAGGAATTTCTTGGCTTACAAATCTTTTTTAATGTTATTTTAAAACTAAAAGATGCTAGATGAGTGGAGAAAGAGTTATTGGTTCCTATATTTAAGAATAAAGGTGATGCAAGAGTGTGCAAATTATAGAGAATTAAGTTAATGTGCCATACATTAAAATTATGGGAGAGTAATGGCGAGCATAGGTTACGATGTGATCTGAAGTTTCTCGTCAGTTTGGTTTCATGCAGGTAGATCTACTATGGATGCTATACATTTGTTAAGAGGTTTAATAGAAGCATAGAAAGTAAGAAGGATCACATATGATATTTATTGATTTGAAAGCTTATAATGATAAAGTCTCAAGAGATGTTCTTTGGAGAGTTCTAGAATAGAAAGGAGTTAATATTGGTTATATTCAAGTCATTAAGGATATGTATACTAGAGCTGTACTTGTGTCCAAACACAAGGAGGATTGACAAAATATTTTCCTATTTCAGTTGGATTACATCAAGGATCAACATTAAGCCCTTATCTTTTTACTTTAGTTATGGATGTTCTTACGGGCATTTACAAGAGATGTACCTTGGTGTATGCTTTTCGATGACATTCTTCTTGTTGATAAGACTAGGAGTCCAACGAAACTTGAATTATGGAGGTCAACTTTAGAGTCTAAAGGTTTTCATTTAAGTAGATCTAAAACTGAATATATGGAGTGTAATTTTAGTTGTAGAAGTTTTAGTGATAGTGTTGTGACTTTAGGTGATCAAGTCATTAATAAGAGTGGCGATTGAATTTTAGGCTCTATTGTTGAAATGATTGTGAAATAGATTGAGATGTTATTAGTAGAATTCAAGTTGGATGGTTGAAGTGGAGGAATGCATCTATTATATGATAGAAAAGTTCCACTTAAACTTAAGGAAAATTTTATAAGATGGTGGTAAGACCAATGACTTATGGTGTAGAATGTTGGCCAATAAAAGAAGCATAAGACTAAGTTAAGTGTTACAGATGAGGATGCTTAGGTTGATGAGTGGCTTTACTCGAGAGATAGAATGCAAAATGAGTATGTTCGAAAAAGTTGGAGTAGCTCCAGTGGTAGATAAGATTAGGGAGAGTCGCCTTAGATGGTTTGGCCACATAAAGCATCGTCCGATGACCCGATTAGGAGAGTAGATGCATTAGATTTGCCTTATGTTAAGAAAGGTAGAGGTAGACCTAAAAAGACTTGGTTAAGATGTATAAAAAATGATCTTAGTATACTTGAATTAGATGAGAATTTGACACATAATAGGACACAATGGAGACGAAGGATTCATGTAGCCGACCCCACCTAGTGGGATTAAGGCTTGTTGTTGTTGTTGTTGTTGTTGTATTGATATGGACTTATCCTCTAAACAAGCCAACTCTATTGCAAGTTTGGCAAAAGCATATGCTACGACGTTCTTTCCTCACGGAATCTTATAAGTGGTAACCTCTAGGATTTAGGCTAACAACCCCATGGTGTACTTATAGTAGTGATGAAGCTTGGGCTTTATAATCTTATTAAACCTAGCGATTTGGTTGATAACTAGCTGAGAATCCTCGAAGATGTTGATGTTATGGATGCTTAGAGTAATGGCTAACTCTAGACCTTCAATTAGAGCCTCATATTTGACTTTGTTGTTCCTATAAAGATTAGACAAATGATATGAGAATCTCATCACATTACAGTCTGAAGTTAATAGAACTAGTCCTACCCCTGCCTTTTTTGGAATAGTAGAATGTGGTTTTTCTCCTCTTTGAGAGGAAGTTGCACCACCAAAGTACATCTCCCAGCGATGAATGCTAGTATCCCCTACATTCATGGTTTATTCATCAGGGAGATCATCACTAAGCAGAGAGTCAATAGGATGTGGGTCTGCTGCTAAGAAGTCCGCTAGCACTTGTCCTTTCATCGTACGAAGGGGAACAAAGGTAATGTCAAATTGCGAGAGGATCATGAACCATCGTGCCAACCATCTGGATAGCATCGACCATGTCATGAGATACTGTAGTGGATTGATCATAGAGATTAAGTTCACCTTATGAGGAAGCATGTAATGTTGTAGCTTTTGGGATGCAAAGATTAAAGCTAGGAAATGCTTCTCAATGGGGATAATTATCCTGAGCAGGGATTAGCCAATGACTGAGATAGTAGAGTGCATTTTCCTTCCCTTCTTCATTGGCCTAGGCCAACAAAGCACCAAGAGAGTCATCTAATGCAATAGTGTAAAGTATGAGTAGCTTGCATGGGATAGACACCACTTGAACTAGTGGCATCATCAAGTAATGCTTGATATCTTGGAAGGCATGCTCACACTTGTCATCCCACTTAGAGTTGGCATCCTTTTTGATAAGTGTTGAGAATGGTTGACATCTTCTCGATATGTTGGATATAAAGTGTCTTAGATACTCCAATCGCCCTTGGAATGATCTGAGATAAGTTAAACTTTTAAGCGATGGAATTTCTAATATCGCCTTGATCTTCTTTAGATGAATTTTGATTCCCTAGTGTCGGACAACAAACCCAAGAAATTTCCATGAAGCTACTCTGAATGCACACTTCAGGGGGTTCATTTTGAGGTTAAATTTTCTTATCTATTTAAAAATTACTCTCAAGCCAAAGAGATGGTCTTCCTTTTCTCTACTTTTGACCACAAGATCACCGACATGGCACTTGACTTGATGATGAATGAGTTTGTCAAAGATTCGAGTCATAGCCTGTTGGTTTGTAGCACCAACATTTTAAGGTTGAAAGGCTTGACCTTATAACAGTAGATTCCAATCAGGGGTTCTAAAAATAGTGTTTCTTTCATCTTCAGGGTAATCTTTATTTGGTTATATCTAGATGAGCCATCCATGAAAGAGAAGACTGCATGAGATGAGGCAATGTCCACCATCAACTCTGGGATTGATAGTGAAAATTTGTCTTTTGGACATGCCTTATTTAAATATCTAAAATTGAAGCATATGTGAATCTGGCCATTCTTTTTTTTTAAATGGGATGATGCTAGCCAACCAGGTGGGGTATTTTTCTTCTTGGATGAAGCCAGCATCGATTAGTTTCTTGACTTCATAAATGACCTTTTCTTCTATGTCTTATCATATGCATCTAGGAGCTTACTTGATAAAGCTAGCAATAGGCTCTATTGCTAATTTATAGACTGCTACGTCAGGACCTAATCCAGGCATCTCTTCATAACTTCATGCAAAGTAATCATTAAACTCAGGCAATAGCTTAACTAAGTCATTGGTTTCAATTTCATTCAACAAAGAACTGATGTATGTCACACATGGATCTTCTTCAGTTTCTAAGTTGATTTTCTTGAGCTCATCAATGGTTGACTAGATCTCTTCTTCAAACACTGGCGGTGCATCTTTGACTTTAAAATCATTTGGATCATCTGAAGTTTCTAAGAATAGCTCCTCATATGAGTTAATGTGATTTGAAAAGAACATATCAGATTCTAAATGATTGGTGATGACTAGCATTATCATCATTATTTGGACCCACTGAATCCTAGTCTCAGTCTTGATTGAGAGCTTTTGCATTTGCTCTTCCATATTCTTTCAAAGCAGTCTGACCTATGATTTGACCAAGTATGTGGGATTAACCATTTTTTTGTTGAATTATGAACATGAGGCAACTACCAATCAAAAAGTAATTCTATTAAATTTTAAAATGAATCATCCCCAAGTTCTACATTAACTTCTTGACTTAAGGATATTGCTCCCAGAAAGAACCCTTGAGTCTTCACACTTGTGGATGACTCAGGGGCTTCATTAACTACCAAACCCTTAGCTTTTTGAGAGGAAAGTAGGGTTAAATCTAAGGTTCCCAACTGATTCCTAATTATTTCACATATAGACTTTGATATACTTATGCTTTGCTTTGGAGACTAGTCTTCATTGCTATCTGGCTCAACTATCACCTCCAAGGAAATTTACTACTCAGAAGAGCTAGCTGGTGTGCAAACCATATAAGACTCATTTTATGAATCAGATTCTAAGTCTATATGGATTGCAGGTGTACTCCTAGTAGCTGGGACATATCTTCTATTGGGTGGCCAATAAAGAGGTTTTTTATCCATTGGACTGCCTCTAAAATGGCCTCTTCCTCTGCCTGGTGGAGGTCAGATCATCCTATCTGTATGTTTGAATGGAGTATTGAACTGTGGGTGGAATTTAATGTTAGGCTCCACTTCCTCCTCCAAGTCTATTTCTGCTCCCTTTTATTTTCTTTTTGATTTTCTCTTTTCTTTTCTTTCTCTTTTTCTATTTCCTTTTCTTTTTCATTTTCATTTTCTTTTATTTTCAAACTTTGGCCCAGTTTATGAGAATAGACTTGTTGATTTTGAGAGTAGTAAGCTGCATCCTCATACATTCTGACTTCGTGAACTATAAATGGCTTGAGATCTCCTTTAACACATTAGACGATCCCACCTCTCATGAACTTTATACACTGATGTAGAGAGGATGGAACTATGTTGTTCTCATGTATCCATGGTCTCCCAAGCAAAGCATTGAAAGATGTATCTGAGTCTATAATATGAAACTTGGCTTAGGTTTTTCAAATCACCTATCTCCAGAGAACACTATGGAGCTGAAGGCCTATTGACCTCACTTTTAGAGTTCAGATTAAATATTCCCTTCTTAGACTTTGGAGTCTTCTACACATTAATACTTCCCTAGTCATAAGACACTTCTAACAATTAGGCAAACACTTAACCTAAGACAAAAGACATAGAAGGGTTGACCATACAATTAGGTTATGCCTTAGGGATTAAGATAATCCACCTACCCTACAACCCAAATCCAATCCATGTTCACCTTCTCAAACCAAACCTCAAGTTCAATTCAAACATAAACTTCAAATCAAAATCCAAGCCCAAATTCCAAAACCAAATGATTGAAGCCCATGATAAAATCCAAACTTGAAACCGTTCCTATGCCATATGACCTATCACATGGACATAGCCAAATCTTAATCCAAATCAATTCAAACTCAATTGATTTTCTCACAAATTAATCATATTTTCAATCATCTTCTCAAATTTAAATGAAATATACATTTAAATCAATAAAACTAAATCAAACCAAATCAAAATCCAAACCTAAGCTACATGACCCAACTCCATGGACTCAACCAAATTCCTTCATTTCAAAACCCAAATTCAATTGATTTTCTCATGAATCAATCACACCTTCAATCATATTCACAAATATAAATGAAATTTACAATCATCAAGTCAAATAAAAATTAACTCAAGTCAAATCTAACTTAACCCTTTTGACTTGAAATGTTCAAAACACATTTGAACCCAAGCCAATTACAATTGAATTTATATATGAATCAATCCATATATAAACTCAAATAAATCAAACTTAACCAAAAAATCAAAACCCAATTTGGTCCACTTGACCCAAAGTGGCCAATTTGGCCTATTTGAGCCAAGTTCTAATCCAACCCAAATTAGATTGAACCAACCCCAATGAAACCTCCCATCAAAATTTAAATCAAATTGATTGCAGTCAATGGCTCAAGTTCATTATAAATTAATTGTTGAACTTGACCAAAGCCATGATTAGACCCAATTGAACCCAATTGACTTAACCCAAATTGAAGTAAAAGTTCAAGTTGGCCTAAATCAAAACCAAATCCAAATTAATTGAAACCAAAGACTACAATCATCTTTAATTGGTCAACTAAACCCAAACAAACACCCAACCTAAGCTAATTTATCCAATTTTGTCAAATTGGTCAACTTAACCCATTTGACCTAAATGAATTCAAATGAGCCAATTAAAAAAAATCAAATCTAAACCAAACTAAACCAAACCAATGAACCAAAATCCCAATTGATCATATAAACTTGACCCAATTTGGAATTGGTTAGTTTAACTAACCCAATTTGACCTAAATGAGTCAAATTGAGCCAACCTAACAAATTAACTCCAATTGACTTGAAATTTGGACTAACCCAGTTTTGGCTCATTTCAAATCTGTCCAAATCAAATCTAATCCAAATGATCATTCCACCCTTGGGTCAAGGGCATCACTTGAGACAAATCACCCATGTAAGTGGTCATTTCCATTCGTTGGCCACTTGGAACTCTCTCAATGGTCCTCACAGTTGCCAAGGGGTAGTTGGGCCGTCCATGACCCATGGAAGGTGAAATCACTGCATTGGAGCATTTTAAACCCATAGGACACCCATGATTCCTCTTTGGTAGCCACCTCCACACCTTCAATCAACCTAGCCGAGCCAACTCACCTCCTCCCTTCCACCCATGGCTCCTTGAGATGGTTGGATGACCACTAGAAGCAAAACCTGATCCCACCTTTCGATCAAGATGATGTGGGGGTATAAACCCCCTCAATTCCAGAAAAGAACAAACAAAAATCAATCCTTAGAGCTCTAGCTACCCAGGATGACCCACTTAAGCCATTCTTTAAGCTCCCAAGTTTATTCTTCGATCTAAAATGTCATTGAAAAGACACTCCATTTTTCCTTTATTTCTCCATCAAGCTCAAATTAACTTTGCACACACCTTCCTTAGGCCTCATCGAGCAAGAATGAATCATCTCCCTAGCTTCCTAAGCACCGGAGGTGGGACTTCGATCAAAGTCGAGCTCTAAATCATCAATTTGTGGCCTTCCAAGAAAATTTCAAGGAATTGATCCAATTGCTGGTCAACAAGGCTTCATCTCCACTAAATGAAGCTTCCTCAATCATTCAAACTGCTAGTCTTGAGTTCTGGTGAGGTATGCTTCCAAAATTGATCCTTAGAAAAAAATGGATTGGTGCTTTTGAAGAAAACTTGCATTTTGTGTGATCTTGACTGTTGGATCCCCTCTGATCGATGTCATAAAGGTGTGGGATCTTTTTGGAGTTTATTTGAGTGTGGGTAAGCTCAGATCAAGTGATCAATGGTAGATGAACTCCATTCTCCCTCACTGGTGTGACATTAGATCACGCACTGTCTATTTCACGTGATCAAAATAGACGATCATGAGTAGATCCACTTGATCGATATGATTTAATTCTACTAAGCTGTGGTATTAATCGTAGATCTCTGATCTTTGATTGAACAGTGAACTAAAAATTGCATCCACCACCACCACGTAGGTGCAAAGTCAGATAAGTTTTAACTAGCCAATCTTGTGATGCCACATGGAAAGCGGGATGCGTCATTACGCCACGTGGTGCTAATAGGATTAGGCTTAATTAATCATTTTTAATGGCTGAAACTTCTAAAAATCATAAAAAATTATAGAGAAATAAAAATTGCAAATAAATACTCATTTTAAAGGTATTTTAGAGGAGAATAAATTAAAAATGATCTTAACTTATTTTGAATAGTAGTTAAGGTTTAATTATAAAATTAATTAGCTTAATTACTCCTTAATTACTGGAGCAATTAATCCTAAATTTATGGGTTGGGATGACCTACACTCATGATTTTCTTGGGATTTATTACTCACTTAATTATAAAATTAACTAATTAAACCTTAACTACTCTTTAAGTTAATTAATGATTAATTAATCTTGATGAATAGTAATAAATTGGTTAATTAAGTTTATTAATCATTGTTCAATAAGTGAACTAAGGAATAGGTTGGGACCCCTTTCCCTAAGTTCATTTCACCCTTTTTAAAATGAAATTAATTATGATTTAAATAATTAATTAAATTACTTAATCAAATTAAAATCATAATCACATCAGACCTTAATTAATTAAATCATGGGGTAGATCTTTAAGTGCTTAATAACCTAAAGAAGTTTAATGAAATTATGGTTAGTACACATGTGTGGGAAAATAATAAGTGTAATTAATTAAGTCCCTTAATCTAATTAACTATTAATCATGAGCCAATTGCATTATGCCCCTTTTATATCTTAGGATCATTGCAAGTATATTTTCCATGCATATCATGTTGGCTCAAAATTACTTAGTTAATTACCTTAAGGTGACATAGGTAAGGGTAATTAATTCATCTAACTAAGGGTTCAACATAATTAACCCATAAAATCAACTTAATGACATTTCCTTAAATTAAATCAAATCATAATGTGGAATGGGTTTAAAACAACAAGTGATGATTTCTCTTCTCCTCTTTAAATCAATTCAAATGCAAAATTTAATTAATAAAAAAGCTTTGGTTTGCTTTAAATAATCTTATTTGATTTGACTGTCCTTAAGAACTAGTTTGGTTGAATTAATCACATGCTTATATTTGATTGTCCTCTATCTAATCATGTTAAATATGGTATGTCATTTAAATTTGTGCATCCATGTTTTCAAAATCAAGTAAACTAAATAGATTTCCTTTATGTAAGCTTGCATGTGTTGATTTAATTTAATATATGCAAGGCTATTATCACTATTAAATCCAAATGTATTTTTCCAAAGCTTATAAATGAATAATAATATGTGTTATGGTACTAGTTATAAATACATAAGAAATGCATGTGCTTATAGCTTAAGTGTATGAATGGTGAGTTCATTCCTCTATTCAGTGTTGATTTATATAAGATTGAATTGTAATATAATAATCCCGGAACATGAGGCTTTAGCTAGCCCCAAAAAGGCCATTTGATTACCTCACTTTCATGGTTTAACAACGGTATGTACCCATTTGATTTCATTCTTATGTATTTCAATATTAAAATTTGGATAGAGCCTTAATTCATATATATATAAAAAATTCAATGAAAAAAATATACAATCTTTGCATGGTTTTCTTTCCGTCATTTATGTATACATTCATGTGTGTCCAAGAAAAGAAAGTATATAGTATGGAAATCCATGGAATACGAGGCTTTAGTTAGCCCCAAGGAGGTCATTTGTTTACCTCACTTCCCTAGTTTAACAATGACACATACTTGCCTATATCTTTGTACATGTATATGTATATGTGATTAGTGAAAGAAAATCCCATTTTACATTAAAATTGCTTGCATTCATAATTGACTAAGTGGTTGAATTAATTATCCATATGATTTGGAGCTTACTTCCTATGTTCATGTACACGAATTTACATATGTTTGAATGCAAATGGGTATATAATCTGGACATCTCGAGCATACGAGACTTTAGCTAGCTCTAAGGAGGTCATTTGATTACATCACTTCCCTAGTTTAACAAAGACACATGCCTATTTAATTTCATTGTTATTTCCTTTTTGTATCAGAATTTGGATAAAGTTTTGAATTAATATGTTAAAATAATTCAATCAAATAAAATATAAATTCTAAACATACACATACCTTCATCATGTAAGTGTGCTAAAATATGTTGCATGTATAGATACACTTAGGATTAAATCATATGAATGTTACATGTGATGATGAATGATTTAATATATGTCATGTGGTTATAGTAATTCAATTAAATTAATCTTAAGATGCCTTTCATTTTGAATGGGATTATTGAAAGTGGACCTAAACTTAGGATTAATTAAATCATTTAATAAGCCATTCACTAAAGAGAACTAAATCAAATTAATATACATTAGAAAGTGACTTAAGGTAGGGATGAAAGAGGGAAATCCTCTTTTCCTCTCTTTATAACACTTAGTTGCTAAGTGTAATCAAATGAAAATAAAGAAAACACAAATTAAAATTCTCAAATCAATTAAACTACTTAGTGAAATCAACCTTTCATGTTAAATTGAATCCTTCTACACTTAGAAAATACAACACTAATGCCTAACAAGACTTACCACACAAGCCTTAATACACACATTAGAATTAAGTCACCACTTCTAGCTCTAAGTTAGAATAATGTGATGTGATGCATGTATTGTTTTATGATGTATTATTTTAGATTGGATGTTAGTTGTATGATGTAGGCTGATGATAATATTAGCCTAATCATGTTTTGCATGGGATTATGCTTAATGGATGCTTAAAAATAAATGTGAATGCTCCTTTTGTAGGTTGCTTAAATCCTTAAGCATACTCCAAGTTAGGACAAGTGGGCTTAATTACCCATGTGTAGGGTGTTAAGTCTAAATTATAAAGACAACTGCTTGGGATTATATGTATATTTATCTAACCTCTATTTTGCAGGTGTAATTAGATTTACTTTTCCCTCAAAAGTGTAATTTTTGTAATGGGAATTAGGATTAGTGCTATGGGGGATTAGGATGAACAGTGACCAGAAGGCTTTTTCTTGGGGTGCCCTATGATGCCTTTGAAGGAATGAAATCAAAAATGGAGATATGAAGAAAGAAGAAACACATAGCATTTAATACAATTATAATTATTCTTTCATATTCTAGGTTGTATAAGGTTAGAGCTCAGCTACCCATTTTTTGTCTCTTCAAGTTGTATGGAGGTTCCTGACTGCATTGACTATTTACTCTTTTATGATAGTTTATATAATTATTAGACTTTATGTTTACATTGTGCATTAGAACGACATGTTTTTCATTATTTCTAAAATGATTGATGCTTTAATGGGTGGCTTGGATGATTAGGCTCTTAGGATAAAATAACTTTTCTACCCAACTAATCACTCATAACTAAATTTTAAACAACTCATAACCTCATCATAAAGCCTAAGAAATAAAGATAATTAAAAGAACCCTTAGTTGTATGGTTGTATGTTTCACATCATGCATGCATATTCTTTTTCTCTTGAACATGAAGTATCTCCATCCTTGCACGATAAAGGAATGCTTGACTTGTGAGGGCATCTCATGTGGTGGAGAATACCTTCTTCTAGCTGATTTGACCCATAACCTATTTCATCATGCATTTAGGCATAAGAAATCCTAAAGCCTCTGTTAAAATGATGTGTCTAAAATAAAATAAAATTTGAAAAAATTTTGTATCTATAGATTAAGTCATATACACATACAACTCATGTTCTAGTCTCTTCGGGAGTGTGTTTAGGACTTTAGTCTCTTTCTGATTAAATAACTACCCTAGCTATCTTGCAATTCTTAAGATCTAACTATATGGTTTTAAAATTGGAGGAGGAGTTAGCTAGCAACCACTCCAAGAAGTTATAAGTCCAGAAGTCGGACACCTTCTATGGCTTGGGCTTAGATGATTGGTCAGGAAAGGGAAATTATTTGGCTTCCTCTTGTAGGCTAGCCACCTGTTCATTAATTTCACGAATGTTTTAATGGTAAAGTCCTTAAGCATGAAAGCGATCGAGCCATGGATATTGTTGAGTAGAATCTCAATGGCATGATGTTTGGACAGTTGTGGTTCGCCTTTCAAGCTCAGGTTGCACCACCTGAGAATGTAATCAATAAGGGACTCATTGAGTTTCTATTTCTTTACAATGAGGTTGCCTATAGTCACACTATGCTAGCTCCAACAAACCTCTTGATAAAGTGGTGCTCCAACTCAGCAAAAAATCTTCACCGAATCATTGGGAAGTTTGTGACCAATCAAATGCAACCACAGATTAAAAAGGAAGAGGAATGCATTATCTTTGTTTACAACAATAGCTCTAAAGTGTGGAATGTGTTATCATGAGTTCCATTGCCATCAAAGATCTTGAAGTATGGTGGCACAAAGCCCCATATAAATAAAAACTAAATAAAAACCTAAACTTGAAAAATAAACCTAAAAATAAATAAATAAATAAAACATAAACTCTAAACTAAAAAAAGCCTAAACCTAAAATAAACAAAATAATAAACATAAAATAAACTAAAATAAATAAACTAAAATAAATAAAACCTAAACCCTAAACTAAAAATAAATTAACTAAAATAAACCTAAACCTAAACTAAAAAAACTAAAATAAACTAAAATAAAACCTATACCCTAAACCTAAAAAAAAATAAAACCTAAACATATACCTAAAATATAAAATAAAACCTAAACCTAAATTATAAAATAAAATAAAAAAATAAATAAAACATAAAACTAAAATAAATAGCCTAAATAAATAAACTAAACTAAATAAAATAAAATAAAATAAATAATAAATAAAATAAACTAAATAAACTAAAATATCACTTTGCTTAATTTTAAAGAAAAGATCTACTCTAAACATAAAACTAAATGCCTATACACTACTAAACTCCCACCTGGGCCCTAAACCCCAGCTACCCTAAACCTCACTAAATCTTAAACCCTAACTTAGCCACCCAAACCTCCCAGGCCCTCTACTGACCCTGGGCCCTGCTTATTAAAGGCCCTTAAACCTTAAACCCAGGCCTAAACTGAGCCTACCCTAAACTCCTGACCCTAAACCCTGGGCCAAACCCTGGGCCCACAGGCCTGTAAATTGCCAGCCTGGGCCTAAACCCAGGCCTGGCTGATCCCTGACTTAAACCCTAAACTCCCCACTGGGCCCCAAAACCACAGGCCTAAACCTAAACCCACAAAAAACTCTCCAATAAATAATAACCTCTAAATATATAAAATAAATCACTAAATCTAAACTAAACCTAAATATAATAAAATAATAAAAATAAACTAAATATAATAAAACCAACTAACTAAAAAATAAAATAAACCTAAAAAAAAAATAAATGAAACTATATGTAAAAATAAAATAAAATAAAATAAAAACTAACTAAAACTAAAACTAAAATAAAATAAAAAATAAAACCCAAACCTAAACTAAAAAAATAAAAACTAATCCTAAATAAAATAAAATAAAAAAATAAAAAAAATAAACTAACATAAACTAAAAAATTATAATAAAATAAATTAAACCTAAACCTAAACCCTAAACTAAATAAAATAAAATAAACTAAAAATAAACCTAAACCTAAACTAAAAAATAAAACCTAAAAAAAAACCTAATTTAAATACCTAAAACCTAAACCCTACACCCTAAACCCTAAACCCTAAACCCTAAAGTTAAAAACCTAAACTTAAACTACATAAAACCTAAAAATAAAAAAAATATAAAAACTTGTGATGAAAGAATATTCATATTTCATCTTCATCTATCCCTCTTTCTAAAGAGGATAAATGAAAACATAAATATAACACCTTGTTGGGACACCACATAGATTAGATGTTCTTATTGGTGATATGGCATTGAGGAAAGGTGTACTATCTCGATAGATATAAGTCACCACCTACAATGGACCTAATCACCTTAATAAAGGACTCTAATACTTTGGGTCTTGAATGTACTGCAGATTCTTCCCCTATTTACATGAAAAAGTAAAGCAAGATTTATTTTGGGTTGTTAAGTTCCCTACAAGGGCAAGCTCCCATAGTTAATTACATGCTAAGGAACATGATTCCTTAAGAATACTCTTGATTAAGGTAAATGATCATTGTCTCCAAATATTTTGAAGGTAGGACTATAAATCCATTGGTTTATTTTTAGAAAGTCAAGTAGGATCGATCAAGAGGAGGGAGTTCTTATCAAGCCAAATAAGATAAGTAGGGATGCTTAGGATACTAGGAATAAGTAAGCATAGATTATCCTATGGTTGGGCTTTCATTTTAAAATTGAATTGATTTATTTTAGTTGAATTTTTATTAGAATGTTGGCTTACAATTCCATGATACAAGGTCATTGAAATGCCTAAGAGGTGAGGATTTATGCTTGTAGCCATAAAGGAAGTAGCAACCTTTGAACCTAAATCTAGGGAGCTTTAGGGATAAATGCATGACCTAAATCTAAGGTGAAAATGGGTATTTGGTTTACCATCAAGAGGATAAATCACTGTTGGACTTACAACTACGGTGGCCAACTAACTCTTTCTACAATTTTAAAACATATAAATAAGTCAAATACCTTTGCAAGATAACTAAGTTGTTATTTATTTAGAAAGAGGCAAAGTCCTTAAACACACTCCCTAAGAGACTAGATCATGTAGGGCATGATTTAATGACTACACAGGCTTTAGAATTCATATGCCTAATGCATGAGAAATTAAATTATGGGTTAAAATCAGTAAGATAAGTAGGTGTGTTTTCACCATGGCTCTCAAAGGTCAAGCCAAGTTCTCTGGAAAAGGTGGATGCCCTCCAATCAAGAGTGAAATAATATACTTTTTTATGCATGATGTGAGAAAGAAAATACAACATTCTGCTAAGGGGTTACTAATTCTTTTATCTTGTTTATAACTTAGACTTTAGATGAGGCTATGAGTTATTTTATTTTTAGTTTGAATTGATTAGTTGGATGAAAAATTATTTTCCTAAGAGCCTAACCATCATCTAGGCCATACATCAAAGTAAAGAATAAACTAGGAAAAGATGTCATCTTAATGCACAAGCTAAACAAATATCAATCAATTTATAAAGCTAACGCAATAGAATAAGAGGCCATTTATGGTTGGGCTCCACCCACAAAATTAAATTAAGTAGCTCTACCCTTATACAACCAGATTACAAATGAATTAAATATCAAAAGAATTCATTGTTATTATCTTCATTCATTTCTTCATTTCTTCTTTCTTCTTTCTTCTTTCTTCTTTTTTGGTTAGTTGGAATGGGGCTTCACATGGTACATAAGCATAGCCTTATAACCAATGTTCATCTTAATATCCCATAATAATCATTCCAAAATCCTAATTAAAAAATTACATGAAAATGGGAAAAAGGAAATCTAACTAAAACCTGTAAAATATAGATTAGCTAAACACACCAAACAATCCCAAGAAGATATTTATATGTTTGACTTAGCACCCCTCACATGAAACAAAGTCCACCGCCTATTTTGGATTATGCTTAGGGGTATAAGCACTGCATAAAATAGTTATATTTTTTTAAGCACAATCCCTAGAAGATAATGGTTAGACTAAGATAGTCCTACCATTCAGTCTACACACATACACCCTAATATTCAGACTAAAACAATACATAACAAAATAAAAACAAACATCAAACCATGCACTGGCCTAACCTAAAGCTAAAAGTGGTGACTTAGCATAAAGTGTGCTATTTATTTAAGGTTTGTGTAGCTAAGCTTTAAGGTTGAAGTTTTCTAAGTATGAAAATGTTCAACTTAGAGGATGGTTTCATTTAAGTGACTTAGTTGATTTGGTTGATTTTTTATGTTGTGATTTTATTAGTTTGAATGAACCTACAATTAATTACTAAGTTGAAAGAGAGGAAAAGAAGAACTTCTCTTTCCCTACCTTAAGTAATTTCTAAGGTAGATTCATATTTGATTTTACTTTAGTGAATGTTTTATTATGTTTTAATTAATCCTAAGTTTAGATTTTCCTAAACAAACCTATTCAAAAGAAAGGCATTTTAAGATTAAGTAAATGGAAATACTATCACAAACACACAACACTTCATTTCTTTCCCAACATGTGTAACATGCATATGGATGAACCCTAAGCATATCTATACATGCAAATGGAAGTGTTTAGCACACTTAATGATGAATTCTAAGGGATGTTACTTAAGAAAATTTAGATGCTTCATGATGCATGATTTTGTTAAGTAGAAAAAGAGGGATTCTTTTATCCATTTTTCATATGCACATTTACAAGTATAGAAGACATAAGTGAGTACGGTGCCATTGTTAGCACAGGGGTGTAAGGTGGACCTACATGGATAAAGCTTCACAACCCGGGTTGTCTAGACTAATAGACCGCTTTTCTTAAATACATGTGCATGTATATAAAGAAATGCATGGAAATCGAATCATGCAAAAAGTTTATGTTTATATGATTTATGCTTGATTGTTTAGTTTATATGTGTGATGTGGAATTCCTTCTTAAGTCATGACATAGGAGTGTATTGTAATAGATTTGAGCAAGTGTTATGTCCTTTTCAAATGGACTATACACTTTGCAAATCTATATAAAATTCTATGATAAGAAAGAGGGAAAATCACATAACACATTTTATACTATTCATATGCAAACTCATAAATAATCTAAGTAGCATACCTTTCAGTTATGATATTTGATTTATAAGTTTGAAAATAATTTTGATTTAATAGTGATAATAGCCATTCACATCTTACTTTAGCCAAAACATGCAATTTGACATAAAGGAAACATTTCATTTTTAATTTAATTTAAAAATGCATGAATGTATGATTTTCATATGACATACACATTTAGCATGCTAGGAATAAACTAAAGTGATGAAAGCATGTAAATTCATTCACCTAATTAATTCTAAAGATAATCTATAGAATAAGATTATTTAAAGAGAAATCAAAATTATTTTAAAGAGATTTTTTGTTTTTTGAGTTTGATTTGAATTTAGAAATTTGAAAAGGTTGCTGGTCCTAACCCATTTCCCACATGTATATGATGTTTAGTTTATTTTTAGAACCATTAGATGATTTTTATATTTTAATTAGGTTAAGGTGTGAATTAAGTCCATTAATTACCTCTTTTCTACACCACTTTAGCATATTTAATTAAATAATTATGTGCCAATGTTTGACATAAAACCACATAAAGAATTTAAATTAGCAATGCACCTAAGAAAGAAAGGGCCTAATGCAATTGGCTCACAATTAATGATTAATTAAGCTAAAAGGTTTAATTTAAGTACATTCATAACCCTTCCCACACATGTGGGTTGGATTTTGATTTCCTTAAGTTACTTAGGTTATTAAACACCTACCAAGATGAATTTGGTTAAGTTAGAATGTTTTGAAAATTTTATCAAGTTAATTAAAGGGTGATTAGTGGATTATCCTTAATTAAGTTTAGATTAAGGAAGAAAGGGGTTTAAGGAAAGCTTAAGAAAATATCCCAAAATTATTCCATAAACCTCTTGTTCACTTAAGCAAGCTTAATTAATTAATAAAGGGATTAAACCATTATTCACATGTTTAATCAAGCTTAATTACATTAAGAGAGTGATTAAGGATTCATTAATTGATTTTCCTAATTTCCTCATCAATAAATCCCAAGAAAATTAAAAGAGGTAGAGGTCATCCTATTAAATGTATTTGAGAGATTTGAAATGAATTAATGAAGTAATTAGGCAATAATTTGAATCATTAAGTTTTTACTAAAACCTTAATTAAGGGATATGCACTGCTCAAAATCCATTAAAAATAACTTTAGTGAATTTCTTACTGAATTATCTTCATAATGCATTTTATTTTGTATTTTTTGAATTTTTCTACATTTAGTTATGAATATTTGAATATTTAGTGATTAAGGAATTAATTAAAAATTAAAAGCCCTAATTATATAACTAATCCCATTGGTGCCACATGGGCTGCTGATGCAACGTGTAGTTTCGACATGGTCCGATGAGGTTTGTCACTTAAGTTATCACATCCTAATGACATGTCAGCAGTGGCACTACACACTTTCTCTCTAGATCATTCGATCAAAGATCGAACGGTTGAGATCAAGCCCACGATTTCTAAAAGGATTAATCACAGATCCTAGGCGGACTGATCAAGACCGTCCATCCAAAATGCATGGATGGATCATCCATGATTTGTCACTGAGCTCCCCTAGGGGAGTGGGCATTCGTCCACTATTTAGGGCAAGATACAAGCTTTATTGAGTTTGTATTGAGCTCAAAGTTTACCCACACCATCTAGGAGTAAGCACAAGTAGATATAATGACCAATTTTACTTCAGGTGAAAATTCTCATCACAAAGGACCAGACACTCCCTATTTTAGGCTAAGTTTGAAGGCATACCTCACCGGAGGCTATCACCGATGCTCCTAACCATCGAGGTAGCTTCATCTAGTAGAGAAAGAGCCTTGTTGAAGCTTTGAGGGGTTGAGGTTGAGTGGATCTTCCTATAGACGAAGCATCTCTTCAAATGCTCATGGCCTTGGTCTAGCTCCCACCTCCCTTCTTTTGAAGCTCAAGATGTTTTAGATGAGTTCAATTATGAGATGCTTGAAGGAGGAATTGGATTGGAATTGGGTATTGGCTAAGTTGGAATTTCACTTAGCCTCTCTATTTTTGGCAAAGAAGAGAAGAGGAGAATGGGAAATGCTTGGGAATTGCCGAGGAAGCTTGAGTGCTAACTCTAGGTCTCTCTAGCTCAATGTGTGAGTTTCTTGGATTTAAGTGAAATGAGGGGGAGTATATCTCCCCTTGAAGGATCGGATGACGAGCACTTTGCTATTTTGATCAAATTCACCTCATTCAATGGGTTATTTTGGATAAGGGTTGCACATGGTTCATTTTGGCAGAGGGTAGTGGAGAAGTGCCATGTACTGATTTTGGGTGGAGGAGTGATTGTCATGTGCTTGAAATAAAGGGAGTGGTCAATTTTGGCCTTAGGTTCGGTTTGGCTGACCCAAACCCATTGGGTCATGTGCACCATGATCATTAGTGTCCACTTGGTCCACTAAGAGGGTGTCATGTGGCCATGAAGAAGATTTGACCAAACTCCAAGTAAATTTGGCCAATAATTACCCTTTGACCTATGAGGGTTTGGCATGATTGAAAATGGATTGGGCTAAGTTTCAAAGAATTTGTAGTTGATTTAATATGATTTGGCTCATGTTGACCCATTTAGGTCAAAATGGTTCAACTTGTGCCGAGTTGACGAATTGGTCAAATTTGGTCAAACCAAGGGTTGGAACAAGTTCAAATGATCATATGAAGTGATTTGGTATCTTTATTTCCAATCAATTTGGTTTATATTTGGATTTGGTTCATTTGATTTCATTTAGGAAAAATGGGTCAAGTTGACCAATTTGACCTATTTGGGTTAGCTCATGGGTTGGTTTAGGTTTCATTGGTCATTTGAAATGTATTGGTATCTTTGTTTCCAATAAATTTTGGTTTAATTTGATTTTGGCTCATTTTGACCTTTTAGGTCAAGTTGGGTTCATGGTCAATTGAATGGGTTGGTTAGTTGGCCAATTGAGGCTTTGGTCAAGTTCAACAAGTGATTTGGAATGGACATGACCCATTGGTTTCAATCAATTTAGCTTAGATCAAGTTGTTGTGGTGATCCATTGGAGGTATAAACCTAACTTAGATTTTCCAATCCAAAGGGGTAGTCTACCAAACACATAGTAAGACTAGCCAACCAAAGCAAATGACTTTTGGTGTGAAGCAGTTGTACTTGGAGGAAAGCATAGTAGACTTACAACCTCCAAAGTAGGGACTTGTTCTTTGTGGTGATCCATTGGGGAAATGGATTGAGCCAACTAGGTGACTATTAAGTGAGCTATTTGGGACTTATATCAACTCAAAGATAGTCAAGATCAATTTCATTTTTAATTATTTTGATGGATTTCATTGGTTTAAGATGGATCACACTAAGAAGCTTATATTAGCTAGATCTCATATTTATTGAACAAAGGAGTAATTCAAGGCAAGGAGAACTATCTTAAAAAGTGCCTTTTAATTTGTAATGATCCATTGGTGGAAGAAAGCAAGGACTCACATCTTAAAAAGACCAATAAGGTGAGTTTCTTTGACAACAAATCAAAGGCTATGGTATTTGATTTGTGATTTGAAAAGAATGCATCATATTACATCTTAAAGAAAAATGACTATCGAGGTAACAGGTTATGGAAAGATTTAATTTGAATTTGTGAGTATCGAGATTTATGATTTGTAATTTATGGAGTTATCTAGCCTAAAGATAGGATGCTTGCTTGGGAAAAGTTTGGATTGAATTTAGACAAGCAAAAATTTTTATTTATTTGTTTAGTTTGTTTTGTTGTGGACCCTGTTAGTTTATGAAGGATCAAACTAACAAGGAGCTTATATTAGCCTAGATTTATCTCAGATTTACTGAATTAAGGGAGAATTTGTGCATCTATTGAACAAATTCTCCAACCAGAGGGGTGCCTACTAGGAAAGGGGAACTTCTTCAATCCAAAAGTAACCCAGATAGTGTCTAAATGTGGTCACAAAGGACATGATCCAAATAGAGTGCTAGGAGGAGAACCTTGAGGGGATCCCGAGAATATAATCATTGGGTGGCCAACTCACGGGAGAAAGTGCAGGGGACTCACATGCCAGAGTGGTGTATCCACTAGGTGAGTCCCTTTGGTGAACATCCAATAAAGGTTTTATTGGTTTTAATAAACCACTAGATGAAAGCTTGAGGACTCACATCCTCTTATAGTGGAACATATTACTGGGATAGTCTATCTTCAGCTTGATAGGTTCCATCCGACCTAGGATGACAGGTGAATGCCATTGGGGACTTATATCAACTCAAATGTAGTCAAGAGGAAGGTGCCTCTAGGGGACTTACCAAATCTTAAATATACTCATAAGTCATTGCATGATCAGGTTCAAGAAGAAAACTTGGGGACTTAAATCCTCTTAAACAAAATCAACATGAGGTAGCTTTGGTTGGGTAGTGAGACTACCAAACTAATAAGGCTGCCATTTGTAATGGTCTAGTTAAGAAGAAAATGTAGGGACTCACATCTTCCAAAATAAGGAACCATTAGGGTGGCATACTAGCGAGGTAGCATGTAGACCTGACCTAGAGCAGCTAATGAGTGATTGCCACATACGACTTGCTCCCACATCAAAAAAGCCTGAGATAAAAGATATGTGTTTATGCATGAAGGAATAGGATGCCTCTAGGGAACTCTTACACCTAGACCTCAAGGATGCTCAACCTAATCAGTGCATGATGGCTAATTAAAGAAAAAAGTGTTGGGACTCGCATCTTCTTAAACAAAGTCAACATGAGGTAGTTTACTGGCTGAGTAGTTAAGACTACCAAACTAACAATGGTTTGAAATGGTCAAGTTAGGAAGAAAGCATGGGGACTCACATCCTCCAACAAATGGGGTGACACTAGCAAGTAGCATGTAAACCACCTAGAGCATCTAATGAGTGAGTGCACGGCTTTTCTCCCACATCAAAATTGCCCAAGATAAAAAATATGTTCATTTTTGTGCTTGTGTTTAAGGAATAGGATGCCACTTGGGTTCTCTCACACCTACCCTAAACACACCAGGGAATTAGATGAAATGGTGCCACGATGGCAAAAATTCCCACTATGAAAGATGTGTCGTTCTCTCACTTAACAGGTATGCTAATCAAAATAGGATGCCTCTTGGGTTCTCTTACACATATTCTAATAAGGAGATTGTGTTTATGGTTCAAAGAGGATAGGAGCCACTTGGGTTCTCTTACACTTATGCTAAGCATGTCATGGTGGATTCACAAGAAAAGCAAACAACGCTTACAAAGAAGAGAATATTTTGATGAAATGGAATCATATTTTTATTCTTTCATTGATAATTATTTTCAAACATGTTTTATGCATAATATTTCTTCAAATAGAGCCCGTTAATTGGAAGCATCGGGTGTTTCCATTTACAATCAATGAACTGATAGGATTCTCCTTGGTATGCCTTCTCTATGACATAGAAGCCTTCCCAAGTGGTTCAAACTTGCCTCCCATATTTTGATGGGCAACAATTGGTTTCCTTAGGATTAAAACAAGTTCTTCTACTTAGAAAGACCTAGGGCGGTCCAGCTTGTTGTGAGCTTAATTCATTTTTATTTTATGGAATTCAAGGTTCTAGCACGCCCATAGGCGACTCTCCTCCAAACCTTTGAGCTCTTCTAACCATAACTTTGCATTATGTTTTGTAGTGATCTTGCTACCCAATGCTATCCTTAGTGATGGGAGTTGAACTTCTAAAGGTAGAACGACTTTAGACCCATACACTAAAGAAAATGTGCTAGACTGAGTTGGGGTTTTGTATGTGGTGTGCTAGGCCCATAAGGCTTCAACCAACTGCTCATTCCACTATCGCTTATTGTCATCAAGTGTCTTCTTTACTATTTAGATGAATGTTTTATTGAATGCTTCTACTAAGCTATTTGTTCTAGAGTAGTAGATGGTAGAGTATCTCCAATCTATACCACATCTTCTAGTGAAGCTATTGATCTTGGTACTTTCAAATCCTGTACCATTATCAGATATAATTCATCGAGGCACCCCGAACCTATATACGATATAGTAATTGAAAAACTAAAGCACATACTGAGCTATGACTTCTCTGAGTGGAATTTCCTCCACCCACTTGGACAAGTAGTCGGTGGCAGCTAAGATGAACCGATGACCCTTGGAAGAAAAAGGATCGATAGGACCCATAATGTCGGTACCCCAATACTCAAATGAGCTTGAAGCCAATGTAGGGTGTAGAATGTTAGGTTATTAGTTAGAACCACTCTGTGTACCTGTCATTGATGGTATCTCCTAGCTACATCCATGCAGTATGTAATTATCGAAGGCCAGCAGTATCCTAGTCTATTGATCTTCATCTTCATCTTTAGATCGGATTGATGCGCTCTGCATATACCTAAATGTACCTCGATCATGATCCTATGTTATGTTTTCTAAATAAGCGTAAACACATTTGATCAAAAGATTGTCAGTATAAGGTGCCATCAATGGGTGCATAAGAGAGAACTCTCTATTTCACTTGATGGGCTTGTGACTTTTCTTGAGGTAGTTTGCTAGTGTTCAAAAAGTCTATGAATGGTTGCCTCCAATTTGACTCGTCATCCATTTTGGCAATGATAACCTCTGATTTTAGAGAAAGTCTTTCGATGAGTTCAGCATCAATAAGGGATAGGACTTGTCTATTTTGGACTCTTATTAGAATGGACTCATCTACCGGACATGCTAATTTCTCAACAAGTTTATTCAAAGCATCTGCTACTACATTCTCTGCTTGGGGAACCTTGTAGATGGTGACTTCAATGATTTGAGCCAATAGCTTCATAGTATACCCGTGGTAATGACGAACCTAATATTTGAGAACCTTGTAGGAGCCATCAATCTGGTTGTTGACCAACTGAGAATCCTCATAGATGTTGATGCTCTTGACATAGACTGTGATGGCTAACTCCAGATCGATAATCAAAGCCTCATACTCAGCTTCATTATTGGTGCAGGGATTGGAGAGGTAGTATGTGAATCTCATCACATCGTTATCTAGAGTTAAAAGAACTATTCCTACTGTTGCTTTCTTGGAAGAGTAGATCATGGTGCTTCTCCTTTATGAAAGGAAGCTGCACCATCAAAATACATCTCCCATCATCGGTTATCAGCCTCAACTAAGTTCATGATTTGTTCATCACTAAGTGGGGATTCAATAGGCAGTGGGTGCGCGGCTAAGAAATCTGCTAGTGCTTATCCTTTAACCGCATGGAGGGATACAAATGTGATATCAAACTATGAGAGAATCATGGACCAGTATGATAACCATCCAGATAGCATTGGCCGTGACATGAGATACTACAGTGGATTGGTTCTAGAAATCAAGTTCACCTTATGAGAAAGCATATAGTGCATAGCTTTTGGGATGCAAAGATCAAAGCTAGGCAATGTTTCTCAATAGGTGGGTAGTTCACCTCGGCAAGAATCAAACAATGACTGATGTAGTAGAGAGCACTCTCCTTCCCTTCGTCCTTGACTTGGGCCAATAAAGTGCTGAGAGAGTCATCCAATGTAGCAGTGTAGAGGATGAGTGGCCCACCCAGGATAGGGGCTACTAGAACTAATAGCTTCACCAAATATTGCTTGATATATTCAAAGGCATGCTAGCCCTTATCATCCCACTTGAACTTGGCATCTTTTTTGACAAATGTTGAGAATGGCTTGTATCTCCCCAATAGGTTGGAAATATAGCATCTCAGGTACTCCAACCTTCCTTGGAAAGATCTGAGTTGAGTTAAACTTTTAGGAGGTGAAATTTCTAAGAAAGCTTTGATCTTTTGGATCTATTTCTATTCCTCGGTGTTACAACAAACCCAAGGAATTTCCCAAAGCTACTCAATGCACACTTAGGGTTTCATTTTGAGGTTATATTATCTTAACCTTTCAAAACTACTCTCAAGTCAAAGAGATGGTCTTCCTTTTCTTTCTGACTACTAGATCATCAATGTAGCACTCAACCGATGATGGATGAGTTCATTGAAGATCTGTCATGCATAGGTATGCAAAAAGCATTTTAAGGCGAAAGGCATGACCCTATAATAATAGATTTTGATTGAAAGTAGTGTTTCTTTCATCCTCGGGGCCATCTTGATCTTAGATGAGATATCCATGAAGGAGAAACTACATGAGATGAGGCATGTCCACCATTAATTCTATAGGAAGAGGAAACTCATCCTTAGGACATGCTGTTAAGTCCCTCAAATCGATGCATATGCAAATTTGGCCATCCTTTTTCTTAATTGGTATGACACAAGCTAACCGTAGGGTATTTTCTTCTGATGAAACCAAAGATCAACATCAATTTTAAAATGACCTATTGTTCAATTTCTAATCATCATGAAGCTTGCTTGTGGGTTAACTAGATCTATTACTAGTTTATGGACCGCTATGGGAGATAATCTGGCATTTTATAACTCATGCAAAGGTCTTTAAACTCAATCAATAGCCTAACTAAGTCATTGGTTTTTTTCATTCGAACCGATGTATGTGTATGGATTTTCTTCTATCCGAGGTTGATTTTTTTTTTTATTGTTGAATGGATCTCCTCTTCAAATTCTAGTGGTGCATGTTTGATTTGGAGATCATCTAGATCATTTGAAGTTTCTAAAGCACACATCCTCATAAGGTTTGGTGTTGTGTGAAAAGAACCTATCGACTCCAAATGATTGGTGACAACTAAATAGTAATTATCATCGAATGGACCATGCAATCAATCATAGTCTTGATTGTGCATCTGCTTTGTTGTTCCAACAACTTTTACCCATGCTTAAACCATGTATAAGGAATCAAACCCTTCTTTGCAAGATTAAGAACACAAGGCGAGTACCAATCAAAATGCAATTCCATTAATTCTTTTGAAATATCCTCTACATCAATTTTGGACTTGAGGATAATGATCAAAAAAAAGAATCTCTTTGACATCGGAAGGCGAGGGCTTCTTAACTACTAAACCTTCAACTTTTGAGATGAAAGTGAGGTTAGAGCTAAGGTTCTAACACTGTGATTTCACAATACATTCATGCTTTGTCTGGAGGCTGTATTCATCACTATGCTCATGTGTCACCTCTAATGAAACTCACTAAGAGGGTTGGTTGGTATACTAATCACATTAGACTCATCCTCCAGTGGATTCCAAGTCTATGTTAATAGTAGGGTACTCTTATGAACTAGAACATAACCTTATGATGGCCAAAGGGTCTTCCACCTCTAGAAGCCTCTTTTCTTACCCTCTCACGGTGGAGTCATCCTACCCACATGTCTATATGATGGAATGAACCGTGGGTGAAATGTGATATGCGCTTTACTTCTTCTTCAATTTCCTTTCTTGTTCACTTGGATTTTCATTTTTTTCTTTTCTTTTCTTTTCTTTTCTTTTTTTCTTCTTTTTTCTTTTGTATTTAATTTTGTCCAAGTTCATGAGAAAGGTGTTTTGAGAAAGATAGTAGGTAGCATCCTCATATATCTCAACCTCTTGAAAATGGCTTTTCATCTCTTTTGACAAATCATCCTTCCTCGAACTTGATGCAGATGGAGGAGAATGGAATCATCTTATATGTATCCAAAACCTACAAAAAGTGAATGAAGTATTTGAATCAATGATATAAAACTTGGCTTGTCTAGTCATCTCTTCAAAGGTAACACTATGGAACCTAAAGCACTTGTTCATTGAATCCTCTCAACATCATCATCTCAATGGAGATGGATCCTCAAATAGGAAAGGGTCTTTAGACTCATAATGTTCAGATGCTATGAGAACAGTAGTCTTTCCATGTCCATTGTAATGTAGAGGGGTTGTGCTCCATGTCCCCAGTAGGTCTTTATTGAAAGTGATTCCCCGAGCTTCGAATAATGTGCCTCTCTCCAATAGCGATGAGCTAAGAACTCTAGATTAAGGAGAGCCTTGATTAATGATTCCTCATCTCTTTGGATAAGATAAGGGCATGTATAGCTTAGATGGAAACTTTCTGGTGAGAGAGGCATTGTAGTCCGTGATCCTCCACAAGCATATCCAGTGGAGCATCCTATGGAGGGGCTTCTATCTAACCAATGACTTATTTCCCCTTATATGGAGGTGTGCTCTAGGAGGTAGAACCTTGCTACACATGGAGGTTGACGGTGATCTCTGTGGTAATGGAAGATTACACACGCCACTACAAGCTTCTCTATGGGACCCTCAAAAATCAGATGATTCCAAGTCTATCTCAAGAGGCAAACCCATAGTATTTAGAGTAGGAAAGTCCAACTCTGAATCAAAAAGAGGAAGATCGAGTTGTTATAATTATTGTTTAGAATTGAAGATTTTCATTAGTTAGATTTAGACAACCCATCGAAGTGACATGGATATAATTCAAACTAGCTTTATTCTTCAATTTCTTGGATTTTGAAGGATGTACATAGTAGAAATCAAGTAAAGTAAGAGTGGGGATTTGATGCCCTCATCCACCGATACAAGATGTATACTAGAAGAAGAGCTAGCAAAGAGTTACGATGTAGTAAACTGGATGGAGGCTGGACTCGATGGTTGCACTACTTGGCTATCTAATAGTACAGTTGCTCTGCTCCCCTTTCCGAGTTGGCTCTTGCAACTTGCAAACCTTCCTTGATGTTGAGGTTTGAGCTATCTTAGGCACCCTAAGGAAAGTTTCTTGATTTTGGAGACAATTTTCTTAGAGGTATGGGATAAGGAGATATCCCAACCTTCTTTGGTTTTGGTAGAAGTTTCCCAAGATTACCTAATGGAATGGATGGTTGTTCCACAAGGTATTCCTTGATAACTATAGCATCTTGAAGCTATGCTCAAGCCTTGAATGAAAAGCAATCTTCCAAAACATGACCTAACATGGTGGTAGGGGCAAAGTTGATCATTGCTTTTGACCACTTCCAAAATTAGGCTTCTTTATGAGATTCTTAAAGATCTTTCTGATAACCTCCCTCTTAAATGAATAAGGCTTATTAAGTTTATTCAAAAGAGTAGGTGGACAGCCTGGCGGTGGGTATACCTTGATGATGTGAAGGAAGGAGGTGGAGCCATGGAGGAGGCATGTGGTATGGCTTTTGGTGGTGGTAGAGGAGGTGGATGTGATGGTGGAGCACGAGGTCTCTCAAAGCCTCTAGCTATTTTCCTCTTGTCTACTATCACGCCTTCTGCTTCTCAAAATCTTTTGTGGCTTCTGCTTTGTTGATTGGTTTAGAAATGGCAACTTTTTGGCTTCTTCTTGTAAGCTACCCTTGTTAATTAGCTTTTCAAATGTTTTTGATGGTGAAACCTTTGAGCATGAAGCGAGCCATGGATATTCTTAAGCAATCTCGATGGCATGTGTTCGTGATAGTATTGTTTCGCATTTCATACTCAAATTATGCCATCTGAGAATGTAATCAATGAGGGACTCATTGGGGTTTTGTTGAGCCATGAGAGCCTCACCCTTTTGAGCTCCAAACCTCTTGATGAAGAGTTGCTCCAACTCGAAAAATCTTCACTGAACTGTTAGGAAGTTCAGTATACCAATCAAAGGAAATGCCTACTAAGCTACAAAAAGAAATGGAAGAGTAAAGTGTCACTACCATTGTAATTATAATAAGCCTGAAATGCATAATATGCTACTTGAGTTCCCACTGCCATCGAAGCTTTTGAAAGAAGGTGGCACGAAACCCTTAGGATTGGATGGCATCAAATTCTTCTGGTAGTCTACCCTTTGAACCGATGATCCTCCTGCTTGAGCCAATGCTTCACCTACTCAACCATGGTTTTGATATCTTTTCTATGGAGGTACTATCCACTACCTTCCTATACGCTAGTGCTACCTCTACTAGAGGTAAAGTCTTGGTGAATCTAAGACATGCACCAACTGGTGACTACTAATAGTAGATGAACTATCGGTGCTTATTTTTGAAGTGCTAAGAGCTAACAAGTCCTCAGCTTCCCATCCCATCTATTTCATGTTTCTTTTTTAATTATGATGGAGGTGTTGTGGTAGTGTGTCTTGCTTCTACGCACCTTCCATAGTTGTACTCATGAGGAGAGACGGTATCTACCATGTGTACCTTGAATCCTCTAACAAGTCATCTTCATTGGGATCAAAGCGACCTTTTTTCATCTCTAAATTAGAGGCATATCCTAAGATTTCCTTCTTCCACTAGATACTGAGCTACTATGTCATCTAGGGATTGGTCCAACTACAGCATGAAAGATCGTCGATGTAATGGGATCATAACAAATAAGCACCTAACCTCTAATGCTATGAGTGATCTTGTGAGGACTATGCTCACTAGAGGAAAGATACTCTACTTGGATCTGTGAGTGGCACTCCTAGGAGGATCTATGGCCATAGGGGCTACTGAACTATCTCTTCCTCCCTCAACTGCTTTGACTATCTCCATAGCCTACTGTGGTGGTGGTGGTGAATGATATTATATACTTGAGGTCACCATTCCTTCTACACCATGGCGTAAGGTGAGCAGAGTTTACCTCACCTAATGATGGATGAGACAGATATCTATGGATGAATCACCAATGGGGATCTCTTCTCCCTTGATGCGACCTTCATGGCCTTGGATGGAATAGTAGATGCTGGGACATGTACAGGAGATGGCAGGCACAAAGAAGAGCGGTGTGATGGAGGCACCACCAACTTTATCGAGATAGGAGCTCCTCTCTTATGATGTGTTGTCCCTGTCAATAAGATACTATCAAGATGGTCGCATGCATATGCGATCCGAAAGTCCATAAGTGGAGGTCATATTATACCTATCTCGCACTCACAAGTGACATGAAGTGACATGGGCCTCTACTCTCCTGCTAGCCACACTATGGGAATAACTGATCTCAAATCAAATTGAGCCCTAGACTGATCATCCATAGGCTCCTCCTACTTGGCATAAAATTGATGGGGTATGCACACCTCCTCTCTCACTGGTGCCTAAAATCACTAGTGGAGGTGAAGAAAAATCCTTTAGCATCCTCTCATCTAGACCAAAGAGAGGTGGAACTAGTTTTAGAACCTGGGGAAACCAAAGGTAACCTCTACAATAGATTGAGTGGCTTCCTCCAACTCTCTAGAATTATGAGTGTGATACCGCTTGATCATGCAGTTCTTGTTTCTTTGTCCTAGTAAGTGATAGTAGAACTAGCCCAACCTCAAAAGTAGGGAAGACAATCCCTAGAATCGGGAGCCTTCCTTGAGGGAGCCAGTGGGTACTAGCCTAACCAGCATGGGGAATAAATTAGCACACAGCACATACTACGCTTTGTGAACATATACCTTCCTCTTGTGAGGGAATCGAGTCGATGGCATGTCGACTGGATGATGACCGCCTCACCATGCTCTCGCTAATCATGAGGGGGGTTCCCTCACATGTAATCTGGCCCCCTCAAAGCCTCAGCCAAAGTGGATGAGGTGGGCATAGATCATGGAAGGTTGGTCTAGGCCAATCCATCCCATGAGGAAACATGAACACATATTTCACGCCCATGCAATCAATCAAATTGAAATCAAACTAAAAAACAACATTGAAAGTCGCAATGTTGAAAACAAACTTGAATCATCTTTTTGTTGATTTTGAATTTAGATTTAGAATTTGAACCCACACTCAACAACTTGAAAGTGTTAAGTGGGGCTAAAATGATTTATAAGATTTTGAGATTGATTGGAAAGAGGATTTTGAATGTAGATTCCACTTTCAACAAATTTGGGTATGTTGAAAATGGGTCCAAGTATTTTTTGAAGAGATACTTCCATTAGGTTCATGTTTGAATTTTGAGTTTTGATTTTGAGGACCCTTTATTTAAAAAATTTGAGTATGTTAAAGTAAAGGGTCAATTGATTTTATTTTTGATTTGAAATTTTGGAATTTATTCACTTAGGAAATTTGGGTATGCTAGGTGAGGTGTTTGAAAATAATTTCTTCTTTTTGTTTGCTTTATTTTGTGAATTGTGGTTTTTGAAAATGGAATCCTCATTTAGCAAATTTGGGAATGCTAAATGAAGAATCCAAATGTGTTTTGTTTTTTTTAAAATTTTTTGAAAATAGGATTCTTAGCAAATTTGGGTATGCTAAGGAAATCTAGTGTGTTTCTTTTGTTTTGATTTTAAAAAATAGGATTCTTAGCAAATTTATGCTAAGAAATCCTAATGTGTTTTATTTTGTTGAAGATTTTGAAAATAGGATTCTTAGCAAATTTAGGTATGCTAAGGAAATCATAATGTGTTTCTTTTGTTTTGGATTTTGTTTTAAAATGGAGACTTCACTTTAGCAAATGGTATGCTAAAAGTTCCAATGTGTTTAATTTTGGAATGGAGATTTCACTTAGTAAATTTGAGTATGCTAAATGAAATTCCAAAAATGTGTTTCAAATTTTGTTTTGAAAATGGAGACTTTACTTTAGCAAATGTGGTATGCTAAAATGAAGTTCCAATGTGTTTTTCAATTTTTTGAAATGGAGATATCACTTAGCAAATTTGAGTATGCTAAATGAATTTCCAAAAATGGGTTTCAAATTTTATTTTAAAAATGGAGATGTCACTTTCTCAAATGTGGTATGCTAAAATAAAGTTCCAAAAATGTGTTTCAAATTTTGTTTTGAAAATGGAGATTTCACTTTAGCAAATGTGGTATGCTAAGTGAAGTTCCAAATGTGTTTGAATTTTGTTTTGAAAATGGAGACTTCACTTTTAGCAAATGAAGTATGCTAAAATGAAGTTCCAAATGTGTTTTAAAATTTTGTGTTTTGTTGATTTTGAAAAGAGAGATTTCCATTTAACAAATTTGGGTATGTAAGATGGAAATCATTTATGTTTCATTTTTCAAAGATGTTTTCTATGATTTTTTGCTTTTTTTTGAAAGAGGAAATTCCAACCTAATCATATATGGAATATGTTAAGTGGTATTTCAAAATAGTGTCATTTTATTTGAAGATGAAATCTTCATTCAATAAATTTGGGTATATTGAATGGAGATGTTCATATGTGCTTTTTTGAAAGTTTTTTTTTCTTGATTTTGATTGGAAATGAAACCTCCATTCAATAAATGTGGGTATATTGAATGGAGAGGTTTCATATGTGCTTTTTGAAAATTGATTTTGATTTGAAATGAAACCTCCATTCAATAAATGTGGGTATATTGAATGGAGAGGTTTCATATGTGCTTTTTGAAAATTGATTTTGATTTTGATTGGAAATGAAACCACCATTCAATAAATGTGGGTATATTGAATGGAGAGGTTTCATATGTGCTTTTTGAAAAGGTGAAAATTCTAACTTAAAAGATGTGGAATGTGTTGAGTGGAATTTCAAAGTTGTGATTTTGCTTGAAGATGTAACATCCATCCAACACATTTGGATGTATTAAATGAAAAGGCCCATCTTCAAATTTTATGTTTTTTTTTGAAAAACATGATTGTTGGTTTTATTTTTGAAATGTTCCTACATGTAACAATTATGAAAATTGTTAGATGTAAAATATTTTTTTAAGTGTATTTTGAACAAGTGCTTTTAAAAGCAAAACTTTTATGAAGGATTTACTTTGTCTTTATTTTTGGAGTGAACATTTCCTTACCATATAAATGGTAAGGAGGAAGTCTTTAATTATTTTCTTTTATTAAATTTTTATTTTCACCCATTTGGGAATCCAACTAGGGTTTTAAGACCAACACCAGGGGAGGTCCTAAAACCTAAAGATGTTGGCTAGCTTAACTTAAGGATGAAGTAAGCTAAGTGCCAATGGAAAATAAATATAGTCTTGGATTTATATAAAAGTACAAAACCATAATCGATGCTTGGAGATAATGATCATTTACCAAAGATGGAGACAGGAACCATCCCTAGAGTCCAAAAATCATGGTGAAAGAATATTCATATTTCTGCCTTCATCTGTCCCCTTTTGGAAAGAGGATAAATGAAAACAAAATATAACACCTTGTTGGGACACCATGTAGATCATAGATGTTCTTATTAGGGTGATCGAGCACAACATTAGTGAAAGGTGTACTATCTCGAAGATAGAAGTCACCACCCTACAATGGACATAATCACCTTAATAAGAACTCCTAAGGACTATGGGTCTTCAAAATGTACCAGAGATTCTTCCCCTACTTTACATGGAAAAGTAAAGCAATGTTTATTTTAAATCGAGTTCATTAAGTTCCTACGGAAAGCCCCATAGTTAATTACATCCTAAGGAAGATTCCTAGGAATACTCTCAATTAAGGTAAATGATCATTGTCCAAAGATTTCAAAGGTACTATCAATCAATTGGTTTATTTTAGAAAGTCAAGTGGGATCGATCAAGAGGAGGGAGTTCTTATCAAAGCCAAATGAAGATAAGTAGGGATGCTTAGGATACTAGGAAGCCTAGTAAGATCCTGACTATCCTATGGTTGGGCTTTACATTTTGAAATTGAATTGATTTTTTTAGTTGAATTTTTATTAGAAAGTTAGGGCTTATAATTCCATGATATAAGGTCATGGAAATGCCTAAGAGGTGAGGATTTATGCTTGTAGCCCACAAAGGAAGTAGCAATCTCTGAACCTAAATCTAGGGAGCTTTAGAGGCCAAAAGCATGACCTAAATCTAAGGAAAATGGGTATTTGGTTTACCTCCATAAGAGGATAAACCACCGAATGTTGGACTTACAACTGGGTGGCCAACCAACTAACTCTCCTATGATTTTAAAACATGTAGGCAAGTCAAATGCTTTTGCAAGATAGCTAAGATGTTATTTTTAGAAAGAGACTAAGTTTTAAACACACTAAGAGACTAGATCATGTAGAGCATGATTTAATGACTTAAATCTAATGCAAATTTTGTTACATTTTATTTTCATTTTGGACAATCAATTTGACACAGGCTTTAGGATTCATATGCCTAATGCATGAGAAATTAGATTATGGGCTAAAAATTAGCAAGATAAAGAGGTGTGTTTCCCATGGTTCTCAAAGGTCAAGCCAAGTTCTCGGCAAAGGTGGAAGCCTCCAATCAAGAGTGAAATAATATATTTTTTATGCATGATGTGAGAAAGAAAATACAACATCCAGCTAAGGGGTTGTTAATTCTTTTATCTTGTTTATAACTTAGACTTTAGGTGAGGTTATGAGTTATTTTATTTTTAGTTTGAATTGATTAGTTGGATAGAAAATTTATTTTCTAAGAGCCTAATCATCATCCAGGCCATACATCAAAGCAAGGAATAAACTAGGAAAAGATGCCATCTTAATGCACAAGCTAAACAAACATCAATCAATTTATAAAGCTAGCATAAAAGAATAAGAGGCTATTTGTGGTCGGGCTTTAACACAAAACCAAAACAAATTGGGTAGCTCTACCCTTATACAACCTATTACAAATGAATTAAATACAATCAAGAAGGAATTCATTGTTATGGGGTCTTCATTCTTCATTTCTTCATTTCTTCTTTCTTCTTTCTTCTTTCTTCTTTTGGTTAGTTGAAATGTGGTTGATCCAAACACTTCACATGGTACATAAGGTGTAGCCTTCTAACCAATGTTCATCCTAATACCCCATAATAATCATTCCAAAATCCTAATTACAAAATTACATGAAAATGGGAAAAAGAAATCTAACTAAAACCTATAAAATAGAGATTAGCTAAGCACACCAAACAATCCCAAGCATGTATATGTATAAGTTGGACTTAGCACCCACACATGGCTAACTAAGTCCACTTGCCTATTTTGGATTATGCTTAGAGGTGTAAGCACCCGCACGACAAAAGTAGTTATATTTCTATTATACCCTTAAGCACAATCCCTCAGAAGATAATGGTTACTAAGATTGCCCTACCATTTAGTCTACACACATACACCTAACATCCGACTAAAATAATACATCACAAAAAATAAAGCAAATATTAAACCATGCACCATCCCTAACCTAAAGCTAGAAGTGGTGACTTTTTAATGTGTGTTATTTAAGGTTTGTGGTATGCTTAGCTAGGCTTTAAGGTTAAAGTTTTCTAAGTGTGAAAATGTTCAACTTAGAGTGGTTTCATTTAAGTGATTTTGTGGATTTGGTTGATTTTATGTTGTGATTTGATTAGGTTTGAATGAACATACAATTAATTACTAAGTTGTAAAGAGAGGAAAAGAGAAGAGAACTTCTCTTTCCTCCCTACCTTAAGTAATTTCTAAAGTAGATTCATATTTGATTTTTGTTTAGTGAATGTTTTATTATGTTTTCTAATTAATCCTAAGTTTAGATTTTCTCTAAACAAACCTATTAAAAAAAGGCATTTTAATATTAAGTAAAGTGAAATACTATCACAAAACACACAACACTTCATTTCTTTCCCAACATGTGTAACATGCATATGGATGAACCCTAAGCATATCTATACATGTAATGGAAGTGTTTAGCACACCTTAATGATGAATGCTAAGGGATGTTACTTAAGAAAATTTAGATGCTTCATGATGCATGATTTTGTTAAATAGAAAAGGGTGATTCTTTTATCCATTTTTCATATGCACATTTACAAGTATAAAAGACATAAGTGAGTACGACGCCATTGTTAGCATTAGAGGTGTTACAAGACCTACTTGGGGCTACTTAAAGCCTCACAACCCGGGTTGTCTAGACTAATATATTTTTCTTAAATACATCATGTGCAAAAAAAGAAATGCATGGAAAGAGAATCATGCAAAAAAGTTTATGTTTATTTGATTTTTTGATTATATATGTGTGATGTGGAATTCCTTCTTAAGTCATGACATAGGAGTGTATTGGAATAGATTTGAGCAAGTGTTATGTCCTTTTCAAATGGACTATACACTTTGCAAATCTTATACAATTCTATGTTAAGAAAGAGAGGGAGAATCACATAACACATTTTATACTATTGATATGCAAACTCATAAATAATCATAAGTAGCATACCTTTCAGTTAGGATATTTGGTTTATAAGTTTTGAAATTAATTTTGGATTTAATAGATAATAATTCATATTCTTACTTTAGCTAAAACATGCAATTGACATAAAGGAAACATTTCATTTTAATTTGATTTTTAAAAGGCATGAATGTATGATTTTCATATGACATACACATTTAGCATGCTAGAAAGAAATAAAGTGATGAATGCATGTAAATTCATTCACCCTAATTAATTCTAAAGACAATCCTATAGAATAAGATTATTTAAAGAGAAATCAAAATTATTTCAAAGAGATTTTGTTTTGTTTTGAGTTTGATTTGAATTTAAAAAATGTGAAAAGGTTTGGTGTCCTAACCCATTTCCCACATGTGTATGATATTTAGTTTGTTTTAGAACCATTAGATGATTTTTATATTTTGTTTAAGGTGTGAATTAAGTGCATTAAATACCCTTACCTACACCACTTTAACATATTTAATCAAATAATTATGAGCCAATGTATGACATAAAATCACACACAAGGAATTTAAATCAGCAATGCACCTAAGAAAGAAAGGGCCCAATGTAATTGGCTCATAATTAATGATTAATTAAGCTAAAGGTTTAATTTAAGTACTTTCATAACCCTTCCCACACATGTGGGTTGTATTTTCATTTCTTAAGTTACTTAGGTTATTGAACACCTAAGCCTACCCAAGATGAATTGGTTAAGTTTTGGAATGTTTTAAAATTTTTACTAAGTTAATTAAATAGGTGATTAGTGGATTAGCCCTTAATTGAGTTTAGATTATGGAAGGAAGGGGGTTTAAGGAATAGCTTAAGAAAAATATCCCAAAATTATTCCATAAACCTCTTGTTCACTAAGCAAAGCTTCATTAACTTAATAAAGGGATTAAACCACTATTCACATGTTTAATTAAGCTTAATTATATTAAGAGAGTGATTAATATATTAATTGATTTCCTAATTAACTCATCAATAAATCCAAGAAAATTAGGGAGGTAGAGGTCATCCCACTAAATGCATGAGAAATTTGAAATGAATTAATGAATTAATTAGGGAGTAATTAGAGTTATTAGTTTTCACTAAACCCTAATTAAGGAAATGCATTCAAAATTAGAAATAATTTTAGTGAATTCTATGAATTATCTTCATAATGCATTTTGTTTTGAATTTTTTTTAATTTTTCTAGATTTAGTTATGAATATTTGAAGATTTAGTGATTAAGAATTAATTAAAACTAATTATATAACTAATCCCATCGATTTATCATCACGACGCGACATGCAATTTCCATCTACCGTGATGGGATTCGTCACTTAAGTTGTTACATCCCAATGCCAAGTCAGTGGCAGCACTACATACTTTCTCTCTCGATCATCCAATCAAAGATCAAATGATTGAGATCAATCCTGTGATTTGTATAGGGATTAATCATAGATCCTACATGATTGATCATCCATCCAAAATGTGATGGATGGTCCATGATCCATCACTTGCTCAGTGGGAGAGGGCATCCATCCACTCTTAAGACAAGATTCGCTAATTGAGCTGATTGAGCTCAATCTTTACCCACACCATCTAAGAGTAAGCACAAGTAGATCTAACCAATTTACTGAAAATTCTCACAAAGGACCAAGACACTCCCTATAGGCTTGGTTTGAAGGCATACCTCACCGGAGGCTATCACCGACGCTCTCAACCATCGAGGTATCTTTGTCTAGTAGGTGAAGCTGAAGGTTTGAGGGGTTGGGTAGTGGATCTTCCTATGGACCATGCTCCTCTTCAAATGCTCATGGCCTTGGTCTAGTTCCCACCTCCCTTGCCTTTGAAGCTTGGAAGAATCTTTGGATGAGTTTGATTAGGCCCTCTCAAGATGCTTAAGGAATTGGGATTGGAATTTCTTAGCCTCCCTATTTTTAGCTTGAAGAAACGAGAAGAGGAGAATGGGAAATGCTTGGGAATTGCTTGAGGAAGCTTAGCTAGGTCTCTCTAGCTCAATCGGTGAGTGTCTTGGATTCAAGTGAAATGAGGGGGAGTATACCTCCCCCTTGAAGGATCGAACGATTGATCAAGGTTTTGGAATTTTGATCAAATTCACCTCCTTCAATGTGTTATTTTTGCTATTAAGGGTTGCACATGGTTCATTTTTGGCAGAGGGGGGAGTGACAAGTGCCATGTGCTGATTTTGGGTGGAGTGATTGCCACATGCTTGAAATGAAGGGAGTGATTTTGGCCTTGGTTGGGTTTGGTTGACCCAAACCCATTTCATGTGCACCATGATCACTAGTGTCCACTTGGTCAACTAAGAGGGTGCGAAGTGGCCATGAAGAAGATTTGACCAAATTCTAAGTGAATTTGGCCAAGAATTACCCTTTGACCTAGGGGTAAATGGTCATTTGGCTTGGATTTCAGTTTGAATATGTTTGGTATGATTGAAAAATGGGTTGGGCCAAGTTTCAATGAATTTGGTGTTGATTTGATATGATTTGGCTCATGTTGACCCATTTAGGTCAAAATGGGTCAACTTGGGTCAAGTTGACCAATTGGTCAAATTGGGTCAAACCAAGGGTTGGGTCAAGTTCAAATGATCATATAAATTGATTTGGTATCTTTGTTTCCAATCAATTTGGTTTATATTTGGATTTGGTTCATTTGATTTCAAGGTCAAATGGGTCATTGATTGATTTGGTTTATTTGACCCATTTTTATTCATTTAGTTTAGGTTTCATTGGTCATTTGAAATGTATTGGTATCTTTGTTTCCAATCAATTTTGGTTTAATTTGATTTTGGGTCAATTTGACCTTTTAGGTCATGGTCAATCAAATGTTGGGTCTAGTTGCCCAATTGAGGCTTTGATCAAGTTCAACAAGTGATTTGGAATGAACATGACCCATTGATTTCAATCAATTTGGCTTAGATAAAGTTTTGACCCATTTTGACTTTTTAGGTCAAGTTGGGTCAACTTGGGTCAACTGGCCAATTGAGCTAGGTTAGGCTCAAATGATGATTTGGTCAAGTTCAAACATTGATCATGAATGAGTTTTGATCAATGGTTTCAATCAATTTGGCCTATGGTGAATTTTGGCTAGTTTAGGTTTCATTTTGGCTAAGTGTTGACTTGGTCAACCCTTAGGTTTGACTTGGTTTGACCCAATTTGAGTGATTGATCATCTCATGATGATTGTTGCTCACAATGTGAGGCTTAGTGGATAAGTTCAATCCAATTTGGGTAGGATTACAATTTGGCTCAAAAAGGGTACTTTGGGTCACTTTGCGTCAAGTGAGCCTAAGTGGGTCAATTGACTTGATCAATGCTTGATTCAAGTTTGGTTGAACTTACATATGGACACTTATGATTGAAATATAAATCCATTTTGCAAAGTGATTTGGAGTCAAATAGGTTTTGATTCATTTGACAATTTCAAGTTCAAAGGGTGAACATGACTTTGATTTGGGTTTGATTTTTTGAATTTAGTTTTGGTTTGATGATTGAAGTTTGTGTTTCTATTTGATTCATGATTGAAGGATTGATTGAATCATGAAGAAAAATCAAGGGTTTGGCTTGATTTGATTTGGCTAAGTTCAAGAATTTGACTTGAAAGGCTTAGGTTGAATTTAGGTTGAATTTGGATTTGATTTTGGATATTTGAATTTATATTTCATTTATATTTGTGAATATAAATGAGAATATAAATGGGTTATGAGAAAATTTCTTGAATTTGAATTGATTTGGATTTGATTTAGGCTAAGTCCATAAGATAGAATCAAAGTGACTTTGGAAAGATTTTTGGAATTAGATTTCAATCATGGGCTTCAACCATTTGGAATTGATTTGAGTTTAAAGAAAATCAATTAAGTTGGAATTGATTTGAGTTTGACTTGAAAGGAGGAAGTGAGGATTTGGTTCAAGCTATGGGGGTCAAGTTTTCCTAACACCTCAGGCATGACCTATTCATATGGCTAACTCTTCTAAGTCTCTAGGGAGGTTGAATGTCAACTAATCACTAATGTGTCTTAAGAAGAAAACTCTTAGTGTCTAGAGAAGTCAATGTCTAGGATGGAGGGTTGAGAGCTCATTCTAAAAATGAGGTCAACAAAACTAAACAAAAATAAAATGAAAAAAATAAAATCAAAACTAAAACCTAAACTAACAGAAGAAAATAAAATCAATAAACTAAAATAAAATCTAAATAAAATAAAAATAAATAAAAATATAAACTAAAATAAAATAAAATAAATAAAAAAAATAAATAAATAAATAAAATAAACCTAAAATAAAAAATAAAACTAAACCTAAAATAAAAATAAAACAAAAATAAAAAAACCTAAACTAAAAAATAAATAAATAAAATAAATAAACCTAAACTAAACTAAAAAATAATACTAAAATAAACTAATAAAATAAATCAACCTAAAAAAAATAAAATAAAACCTAACTAAAAAAAATATAAAACTAAAAATAAAAAATAAAAATAAAACTAAAAAAATAAACTAAAACCTAAACCTAAAACTATAAAATAAACTAAATAAAATAAAACTAAACTAAATAAAAAATAAATAAAATAAAAAATAAAAATAAAATAAACTAAAATAAATAAAAATAAACTAAATAAACTAAACTACTGGTTTTGCTTAATTTAAAAGTAAAGAAAAAATAAATAAATAAATAAATACCCTACCTACTACTACCCTAAACCCACAAACCTATAATCACAACCCACAAAACCAATAAATAAAACCAAAAACCCTACCTAAACCCTAAAACAAACCTAAAACTAAACTAAATAAAATAATAAAATAAAATAAAATAAAACCTAAACTAAATAAATAAAATAAAATAAAAAACTAAACCTAAAATAAAATAAAAGAAAAAAACAAACTAAAATTAAAATAATAAAATAAAAAAAAATATAATAAAAATAAATAAAATAAAAATAAAAATATAAAATAAATAATAAAATAAAATAAAAGAAATATAAAATAAAAGAAAAAAACTAAAATAAAAAAAACTAAATAAATAAAAAAAAACCTAAACCTAAAATAAAAAAAAAAATAAAATAAACCTAAACTAAACTAAAATAAACTAAAAAAATGTATATAAACCTAAACCTAAAATAAATAAATAAAACCAAAAAAAATAAAATAAAATAAACTAAAAAAACTAAACTAGAATTAAATATAAACCTAAAAAAAGATAAACTAAAACTAAACCTAAAATAAAAAAAAAAAACCTAAACTAAACCTAAAAAAAATAAAAAACCTAAAAAAAAATAAAAATAAAACTACTAAAAGAAATAAACTAAATAAACCTAAAAATAAACAAAAGATAAAATAATTAAATAAAATAAATAGATAAACTAAATAAATAAACCTAAACCTACTGCTTGGTTTTCTTAAAATCCTAAACCCTAAATACCTGGCCAAAATCCACAAACCCACTCTAGGCCACAAACCCCAGGCTAACCCTAAACCTGATCAACCACTGAGCCCTGAAAAACACCCTAAACCACAACCCTACCCACAACCCTGAAACTAAACCCTAAGCCTACCTAAAGGCTAAACCACTAAAGCTAAATGAGCCAAACCACGAGACCCCTAGGCCTAACCCTGGGCCACAAACCTAGAAAGACCCAAATCTAAAACTAAATAAAACCTAAAATAAAATAAAATAAAACTAAAACATAAATAAAGAAAATAAAATAAAATAAAATAAACCTAAAAAATGAATAAATAAATAATAAAATAAACTAAAATAAATTAAAGAAAATATAAATAAAATAAAAGAAAACCTGAATAAAATAAAAATAAAACTAAAACATAAAATTAAAATAAAATAAATAAAATAAAATAAAAATAAAACCTAAACCTAAAATAAAACTAAATAAACCCAAACCCTAATAAAAAAATAAACTAAAATAAAATAAAATAAAATAAAGAAAATAAAATAAAGCCAAAATCTAAACTAAAATAAACTAAACTAAAATAAATAAAACATAAACCCTAAACCCTAAACCTAAACCAAAAGTAACTAAATAAATTAAAAATAAACCTAAACCTAAATCTAAACCCAGAATGGATGAGAACCTTGATGGCGGGAACATCGCATAACCACTTAGTCTAGATCTAGCGGTGGAGGCGAAGGTGGCTGCAGATGGAGGTGGGGGATCTGGAGGTGTTGGATATATGGTGGTGGTCAGAAGTGGTAGTGGTTATGGAGGCGGGAGGAGACAGGTTACAAGTAGTGGTAGTGGAGGAGAGATGGGGATATGATGGGGATCTACTCAAGAGTGGTTTTGGGAACTGAGAAAGCGAAAAAGAGCAGATCGATCTGCTTTACTTATGGAATTATGTCTTTAAAGTAGAGACGATTCTAGTTATCTAGATTTTTTTGAATTGCTCTATGCGTGCTCATTTTTTGATCGTCATCACTTATGTCTAGAAAACTTGGTGTGTTACTTGATAATGAAAGAATAAATGTTGAATGAATTTGTTCTCTATTAAAAAAAAATCTTAAACCTTAAAAGACATAAACCTAAACTTAAAACTAAAACAACCCTAAAAACCTAAAACCCTAAACCACTAATAAGCCTACCCTAAACACCTAAACCCTGAAACTGGCCCTAAACCCTAGGCCACTGGGCCATAGGCCATGACCCTAGAGCCCTGGGCCAGGCCACAGGCCACAGGCTCCAGGCCACTGGAGCACTGAGCCAGCAGGCTGGCCCTAAGGCTGAGCCAGGGGCTTGGACTGTGCATTGACCTGGGCCCTCAGGCCCCAAAGGGCAGCCAGGCCCAAGGGCCAGGCCACT